>JACEIK010001245.1:148026-245644 GCA_018107945.1 Datura stramonium
TTATATAAAATCACATGAAAATGTATCAAATAGCTTGGACAACACGACTAATTTAAGCTATAAAGCGTATCACGGGACCTATATTATTTCCCGTGATCACTAGGATTTCGCATTGAGTCACAGTTAGGGCAAGTTCTAGACAAGAAGAGATGCATAAGATTCATTCAAAAATCCTTACCACACAAGTCCTCACACCCAAAGAGTTCACACAAATCATCATTGTCGCAGGATTTAGATTCAAAACATGAGAACATGCAAATTCATAGACAAATAGGGAGTATGTAATGCATAAAAAAAGACTGCTATACATTTCATTTCAAATGCGTATTTTCATGTTTTTCATGCAATACAAAAATTTCTAGTTATAGCTCTCAAAAAAAATTCCACAAAAGACTCAAAGAATGACATGACATTTTTCCTTAAGAGAGTCGCCTCACAATCTATCATTGGGAAATGTCAACCCAGTTCGACAATCAAGAAGAAAAGAAAAAGAAAAATTATCCTCGGAAAATAACCTTGGTATGAAGAAACCCCTTGGAGTTTAATTGTCTACTATTTAAACATGAGACAACAAAAATTTGAATCACAATACAACATTTGGCAATCAAAGCAAGGACCCATTCAATAGCACTAACATTCGAAGAAAATTCATTTCATTTTATGCTCAACAAAGGCTTTTAGACCATTAAATAACACGCCCGACAAGGGCACAAATTGATCAAAAACAAGCCCGACAAGGGAAGAAATCCATCAAAAACAAGTCTGATAAGGGAACAAATTCATCGAAAATTACCACACTCAACCCACCCCCAACTAAAAAATTTACATTGTCCCTAATGTATGCATGACAATTAAAAAAAGGGAAGGGACTTCCTATTGTGGTCTCTCTTCATCAACTTCGTCGTCATCAGCATCTCCAAATTGGCCAACCTCATCCCCATCATCCTCTTAGTCACCTAAGCTCTCAAATAAATTGTTGATAGGGCCCGGAGTTGTGGATTGAGCAGCCATAAGTGCATGAAGAGCACTCATGTGGGGTGCTGCCATAGGTTTCCAACCCTTCCAAGCCTGAACCTCAGCTCAGAGAGAGGTTATGGCCCCTTCCACCACATCCACACGAGCACACAGCTTTCCCAAGCTGTCTTTGATTGACTTCAACTCCTTTTTGACTATTTTCCTAATAAGTTCTGAGAGGGTCTTAGCTAGTCGGAGTTGTCTCTCATGTGAGTGGGTCATTTCTATGTGTTTTTGAAGACCACTAGGTGTGAGGAGATGGAAGGAGGTGAGGAGCCTCGAATTGATGCACCTGTAGAAGCCTGCCTCGATGCCTTAGGATGTGGCATATTGAGATTTGGGGCAAAGTGGGTCGGCTCTAAACTAGGGGTGACAGGCTCATCTAGAACCTCAAAGGCCTACATCCGCTGCCTCTTGTTCTTGGGAGCATCAACATCCCTTTTGCTGGTAACGGAGATCAAACCAGAGGCATAACTAGGGATCTCATCTGGGAAAGGGGTACTCTTATTCTCAAGAAAAGTTGCGATATCAGCATCACGTATGTCATTGAAGTTCCGACTTGCATGTCCTTCTCCGCATTTGATTAGCCACTATCTCCCCAAAGTTGATGGGGACCCCTACCATGATGCAATATATAAGGATGGAGGCTTTCAAATTTACTCATTTTTCATTCTTAGAGGGCATGATTTGACCAAAAATGAAGTGGAGCCACAACTTGGCCTTCAAGTGTAAGCCATGGAGAGATATCTCACCGCCCATGTATGCATATCGAGGTATGCCGGTGGAAATGAATGGAGTTATGACACTACATTGGTCCTCTTTATTGGTGAGGAGGCCAAATATTTCATGCCCTCATCAATTTTGTCCTCCCAAAACAACGAGTTTATGGTTGTTGGGGTGATATCAATCTCAACACGTCTCACTAACACTGAGGGTAGACATGGAAAGTCCTCAACTATTCCTTTGTGTTTCATACTATCCTTTCTAGCCTGATAAGTAGCATAGAATTCAGGGACCAGGCTCTTGTAAAAATCTAGAAAAGGTTTGCCAAAGACATGCCACTGGCGATCAGGGAATTGGGCAGTGATGTTGGGGAAGTCACCCCTCAGCCCCGCTAAATCAAAGTGTTTCTCCACAGTAATGGAACGGCCTTGTCAAAGAGCATAGTTCCCCTTCATGTTGGGCATATAAAAGATTGTCGCCTCTCTAGTGTTGGTAGGGGCTAAGGTAGCTTTGTCTTTTCCTTTGCCCTTTATTCTTGAAGTGGTGATGGTCTTGCCTTTGCTTGGGTCTCTAGATGAAGACATTTTCTGCAAAAATGGTGTTAGTTCCATACACATTTTTTCTTTTTATATTTTTATAATGATAAAATAAAAAGAAGACAACTATTCTAAAGATTAGATTAAAAAAAGATAAAAGGACCATCATGAAGAAGCTGGTAGCACTGATGCAACTCCGGCGAATCGCAGAAAGTGATCCACAGAATGTCGGTGAATTGCTTGTGATAGGAAGAGCACTGGTTCAGTGAAATTTTCACCGACAACTCATCGGCGAGCCTTCAGTCTTGATCCACAAAGTGCCAATCCAACACAGGGTCTAGGAAGTTGCCTGAAGCTAATTTTTTTCCCGAACTAGTGTTTCATCGGCATTTTAACGGACCAGGCTAACGAGTAGCCGATGGTCATCGTCTCCATTGCCTCAAATTACACACCAACATCTAACTCTAAAAATCACTTACTCACATCATATATAAGCATTGTCTACACAAGAAAAAGAAACAAAATGATGATTTACCCTTAAGAACGGTGTCACCCGGTCTATCACTGGAAAAATTGGGTCCTTAATAGCCCTCGGGGTTACTCAGACTTCACCCCAAACTCAACTATGAAACACATCATGGGAATCTCCAACTATACCATAGAAATAATCTCTCCACACCTATTTAAGAATCAGACCCCCATTCCTCACTAATTTCACATCATATCAATCAACAACATTCATCATATATATCCTCAATAATGGAAATTCATGGAAAGGGGCAATAAAAAGAAGGGGGAGACATGCGACAACAAAGTTTATATGCACCAAGACTAGAACTTGTAAAAATATCAGAGTGTTAGGAGCAATTTACCAAAACATGAGAATGAGAGTAGATGAGAAATGTGGAAGCTTGAACTTCTCAACAATGGTGGAGATTGGAACTTCCTAGCAGGGAGTGGGATTATAGTGAGAATTAGGTAGAGGAAACGGGTTATAAGGGTTTTTATAGGTGAAGGAAGATGAATGGGATTAGTTAAGGAGAATGTGGGATGTTAATGGTGATTTAATTAAAAAAGGAGTGGGAAATGGGAGTGTTGGAATATGTAAATTTGAGTGGGAAGGTGGAGTGTTGGAAAGATGTAAAGGTGTATGGGTAAATGCTAAAATGTGGGAAAAAGGGGATGTTCAGAGAATAAAAAGGGAAATGATCTGGTTTGGATGGTTTAAAAAGGAACCTGGGTCAGGTCAGTAAATCATTTTGTCAAGATTTTATAGCAAAGCACGTACCTTTACCTGTGATCCTCGATGAGAATTAGCAGTTCGCCGCCTTAAATCACTCACCTGAATTAGTACCTAGTTCATTGCTTAATCTCCAGCAGTAGGTCAGCGTTTTGCAGATTGGACTCTGTGTGCCACTAGTGGACCACCATTTGTTCCCCATTTGTTAGGTATTGTAACCTGAGCCAACAGTCATTCGATGATTCACAGATTGGTGTCGGCATTCCGCCAGTGACTCGTGAGTTTGGCCCTTCTGTTCCTAGGTATCCGCCTCCATTACTCAAAGAAGTGGTTGTTCACGTATCTAGACTAGCGGTTCACTGGTCTAGCATAGTGCCTGCCTTGTTTTTTGGTCCTCCTCCATGCTTCATATCTACTTACTTCTACAAAACAAAAACAACAATGACATTAAAACACTTAAAAGAAAACTTTTGGGTAGCCTCCCAAGGAGCGCCTTAGTTAATGTCGTTGCACAACATATCTCTCATTCATATTCCGATTTTTGGAGGATTATCCTCTAACTTATCCTCTTCATTCAACACTCCAATTACCTTGCATTCATATAGAGGTTCCGCGAATTGGCATACCTTGAAGGTGACCTCTTCACCTCCTACACGAAACTTCAGCTCACCTAACTCCATGTGTTCCAAAGCTCTTCCTGTGGCGAGCAATGGTCTCTCTAAGATGATTTGCACTTCCACATCCAGCTCGCAATCTAGAACCACAAAGTCATCGGGTAGAATAAACTTATCTACCCTGACCAATACATCATCAAAAACACCAAGCGGTTTCTTGATAGAGCGATCAGCCATTAACATTATCATTGAGGTAGGTTTGGTGCTGCCAAGCCCCAACTTCTTGAAAATTATGACGGGCATCCAATTTATACTCTCCCCAAGATCATAAAGGGATTTCTTGAACACACACAACCCAATAGTGCAATGGACTGTGAAGGCTCCCGGATCCTTCCATTTTGGGGCTAGGTTCTCATCATCATAGCACTACAATGATGTGCTATCTCTCCGGTGGCCACATCTACAACCTTTTTCATCTTCAGTAGCTTATTCATAAATTTTCCTATTCGAGCATTTGAAGTAAAGAATCCACCAATGGTATGTTTATAGTCAATTTACTAAACATGTTGATAAACTTGTTGAATTGATCATCCTTTTTCTTCTTGGCTAACCGTTGTAGATAAGGAAATTGAACTCTTGGATCTTATTCTTTCTCACTTGAGGCCTTCATGCCCACATCTCCTTCCTCTTCATTTGAGGGAATCTCATCAACATCTCCCTCACCTTGATGCTCAAAATTGTCACAACCATTTGGTGCTTGTGGAACCTCATCGAATTATTTCACATCACGAGCCTTTAGGTCCACAACTTTCTTGGGCTTAACGCCTGCATCACAAAGCATCTTACCACTCCTAGACGAGCCTTTAGGTCCACAACTTTCTTGGGCTTAACGCCCGCATCACAAAGCATCTTACCACTCCTAGTGACAATACCCACGCATTGATTATCCTTTTTGGGATTTGGCATTGTATCACTACAATGCCCCGAAAGTGCCTAAGAATAGATTTGGGAGTTGAAATGAAAACTGGTAGATAAAAATTTGAAAATCTATTCAAAACGACTCGCTAAACGGATTTTTGGTGGGACCAACGACCCGTGGAAGTTTATTGTGGTGAGGAGCTATAGAATGGGCTGGGAAGTAATGGGCCTCGGGACAATTCATTGGATGTTGCAACGAGTCATTGAATGGAGTCATTGTGAGGTGGGTCTGGATCAGGGAGGAATTAACGAGTCGGGGTACTATCTAGTTGGAAACAACAAGCCATTGTCAACACTCATTGAGAGGAATCCCAAGTTAGGGAAGCGGTGATGACGACTAGTAGCAACGAGTCGTTAGAGCTTGTAACGACTCGTCCTATCCGGTCGTGCTAGGGGATTTGAGACCTAAATCAGGGATGAGACGATGAGAGGTAGTAATGGACTGTGGGATCTAGCAACGGTCCATTCTGTCGACCGTTGCCACTAGCAGAGTAGTTTTTAAAGGAAGTTCATTAAGGGTATTTTCATAATTCCTATGCCCTAGGGATCTAAACCACATCATTTTAAGCTCGAAATACTGTGTTTTAAGAAGGGTTAAGTCATTTCAAGCCTATCCTAATTCATGTGTGCAACCTTAGGGGTTGGAGAGGTGATCAAGTCTAGTTTCTTCAAAGTTCATCCTCAATTCTCTTTGGGCAATCAAGGAAGTGGTAAAAATCAGATCTCTTAAGGTATGTAGGGTTATGAATGGGTGTAATTGTCCACATCCATGCCTAATCCCTCTCTATTTCATGAAATCCTTATTAATGAATCTATGGGGTTTCTACCCAATGTGTGAATTTCCTAAGTTTCTATCATGGGTATGATCTAATTGTGTTTTAAATGTTGAATTATGATTAATGGGCAGATTTTACAATGTTTTAAATTATAAATTATGTTTTCAAGTTTTCTAAATTATGATGCTCAACGATGAAATGTCATGAAAGTGGAGATCCATGAGAGATGTGTTCAGCTATGATAAGAGATTTATGACTAAAGTATGATTTCAAAATATCCATGTCCCTGCTCATGTTTTCAAAGTGAATCGAGTTGATTTCAAGCGTGTTAAATATTGGGAAAGCCCATATTATCAAGTATGTTTTACGATTTAATGTATTTAGCTTACCACATGGTTTTGGAGTTTGTACTCCCACTATTTTTTAGCTTGTTGTATGGTTTGATTCAAGGCTCTTCATGTTATGATTTAAGATTACGCATGTATGTTATTATTCAGCTTCGTCACTAGACGATGGTCAGCTTCATTAAAAAATGATGGAGAGCATGTGAATGATTTTGGGAGTAGTGTCTAGCATCGAGAAGGCTAAGGATCAGTCAACCCTGTGCCTCAGAACTACGCGCCAACGCAGGCTTATTTATATACTTTGGGACCTCCCATGGAGCTTCCCCTTCCTCGAAGGGGCCTTGATCTTGATATCGATATCACATTAGCATCCTTAGCCCTGGCAAAGCTTTGGACGGCTCTTGCCACTTGAGTGTGATAGTCGGGACCATGTAAGCTCTATCGTGATAATGTCGGTCATATGATGAATCTCCCAGTGTTCCTCATGATTTCAGTTATGCATGTACGCAAGTCATGATATTATGTTTTAAATAGTTTTGACCCAATGTTCAGTTTTATTTATGATTATCAGGTTTTGGGTCATCCGGTTCAGTTATGATGTTCAGTTATGTTCAGATCATGATTTTAGAAAATAGCATACAAGCCCTACTCTAAGAGTCTTGATTATGTTTTATATTATACATTTTTTATGATTTTACTTACTTAGAGATTTTACTTACCTTGCATACTCGAAACATTCTACATACTGACCGCATACTCTATGTTGTATCATTTTATGATATAAACTTTGATATCCGGGCTTAGTCCCACCGCTAGTCAGATTCCCAGTGTTAGCTTTACTTAGCCTTAGTTGGTGAGTCCTCACCTTGCGAGGGCCGTTCTTATCAATTTGTATTTCGTCTTTTCAGTTTTCAGACTATAGTGAGTCAATTGAGGTCTTGTCCCATCAACTCATCAGTGTTAGAGGCTTTTTCGGACATAGTTTGTATTTCAACTTTTGATTCATGTAAGTATTCAGATATTGTGATTTTTTAGACTTCCTCTATGTTATCTATGATGATCATCCGCTTATCTATGGTTAGAGTTAGCTTTATGTTCATGCCATGGGTCGACTTTGAGCCTCTCGGGGTTTCTTGTCCCGTGTCTCGATCCGAACCTATATTTGAGTCGTGACAAACTTGATATTAGAGCATTAGGTTTTGAAGTGTCCTTGTGTTTTCGAAAGCCACGTTAAGTAGAGTCTTTTTCATGGGTGTGAAGCGCCACACTTATGATGAAGAGGCTATGAGACGTTTAGGAACTGTTCCCTTCTTTCATGATCTAAGTCGTGCAATGAAATATCTCTCTATCCCTCTTACTCGTGTTATACGCATTTGCAGAATCATGCCTCCCCACAGGGTTAATCGAAGTAGAAATAGAAATGGAAATGGCCATGAAGATGGCAATGGAGATGGGCATCAGCAAGCCCCACAAGCCCTTGAGGAGCATGTACCAGAGCCGGTTGCCCACACAGAGTTCAAGGCAGCCATTCAGATGTTAGTCAAGGCCTTGACCGCCTAGATCAATCAACAGGTGGTAGCGCATGTCCCTCAAAATAGGAATGCGGCAACAGAAAGAGTTAGATACTTTCTGATGATGAACCCTCCCGAGTTCCTTCGATCGAAGGTGGACTAGGAGGCATATGAGTTCATTGAGGAGATTCTGAAGATCACCCAGATTGTAGAGGTGACTGGGGAGGAGTGCGCTGATTTAGCCTCATTCCAGTTGAAGGGGGTCATGCACATTTGGTTCAAGCAATGGAAGGATAGTAGGGCAGTTGGAGCAGGCCTTATCAGTTGGGACGAGTTCATGTCACTTTTCTAGATCAGTTCTTCCCTCGAGAAATGAGGGAGATCAAAGCGGCTGAGTTTGTGAATCTAAAGCAAGGAAAGATGACATTTCAGGAGTATTCCATAGAGTTCACTTGTCTGTCCAAGTATACACCTGAGATGGTGGCGGATTAGAGAGCCCATGTGAGCAGGTTTGTACACGGGATAACAGACTACTTGGTAAGAGATTGTCGGACTGTGATGCTTCTTCAGGATATTGAAGAAAGTGCATTGACTATCGGTTCTCTTTGTATGTGCATTGACTATCGGACTGTGATGGTTCTCTTTGTATGTGCATTGACTATCGGCAATTGAACAAAGTCACCATCAAGAACATGTATCCTTTCCCTAGGATTGGTGATTTGTTTTACCAGCTTCAGGGTGCTAAGTGCTTTTCAAAGATAGATCTCATATCCGGATACCATTAGCTCAAGGTTCTGGAGAGTGACATCTTGAAGATAGCCTTCAAGACTCTGTATGGTCATTACGAGTTTGTAGTTCTGCCTTTTGGACTAACAAATGCTCCTCCAAATTTTATGGTTTTGATGAACAGGATGTTCAAGACATACTTGAACATGTTCGTGATTGTGTTAATAGATGACATCCTTATACACTCTCAGAGCGAGGAGGAGCATGCCACTCATTTGAGGGTGGTGCTACAGACTCTTAAGGATCACCAATTATATGTTAAATTCAGTAAATGCACATTTTTTTAACTCAATGGCATTTTTTGGTCATGTGGTGTCAAGTGAAGGTATACAAGTGGACTCTCAAAATATAGAAGCGTTGAAGAATTGGCCTAGACCGGTGAATCCATCAGATATTAGGAGTTTCTTGAGTAGCTGGTTATTATCGTAGGTTTGTTGAGGTGTTTTCATCAATTTCCGCACCATTGAGCAAACTGATGCAGAAGAAAGTGAAGTTCCAATGGTTGGTGACTTTTGAGAGGAACTTCCAAGAGTTGAAGACTCGCCTCACCTCAGTCTAGTGTTAACCCTACCTAAGGGTACCGATAGGTTTGTGGTATATTGCGATGCTTCTAGGATCGGCCTTGGTTGTGTATTGATGCAGCATGGAAGGGTACCTCCGATAGGTTTGTATATTGCGATGCTTTGTGGATCGGCCTTGGTTGTGTATTGAGGCATGGTAAAGTGATAGCATATGCTTCTAGACAAACAAGGTTCATGAAAAGAATTACCCGACTTATGATCTCGACCATGCGTAGTATTTGCCTTGATGATTTGGAGACACTATTTGTACAAGGTTCATGTAGATGTGTTTACGTACTCACAAAATCTTACAATATGTGTTTGCCTGCATGATCTAAATCTATGCAAAAGGAGGTGGTTGGAGTTACTCAAGGATTATGATATGAGTGTCCTTTACCATCCGAGCAAGGCTAATATTGTAGCAAGACGCTCTTAGTAGGCTTTCTAGGAAGAGTGTGTCCCATGTAGATGATGGGATAAGGATGTGGGTGGCTGATGCACTGCCTTGCACGTTTGGAAGTTCATTTGGTTGACTCGACCGATGGTAGTGTCTTTGTGCAGAAAAAATCAGAATCATCCTTGGTGACTAATGTATAAGCTACACAAGACGAGGATCCTATCCCGGTGAAGTTGAAGGAAGCCGCTCGTAATCATAAGGTATAGGTCTTCTCCAAAGATGGAGATGGTATGCTTTGATATCAGTGTGTCATTTGTGTGTTCCGGATGTTGATAATTTGAGAGATTAGATGTTGCATGAGGTTCATGGTTCCAGGTATTCCATACATCCAGGTTCCAATCAAGATGTATCGTGACCTTACTGAAGTCTACTGTGCAATGGGCATGAAGAAGGACATGGCCGAGTTTCTAGCTAAGTGTCTCGAATTGTCAGCAAATGAAGGTTGAAAACATCAATGACTAGGGAGGTATGCTTCAAGACAACATTATTCCTACTTGTAAGTGGAAGGAGATCAATATGTACTTCATTACAGAGTTGCCTTGTACTCGTTGATAATATGACTCCATTTGCCTCGCATTCAAGTGATTCAAAGCATCACATTTCTTACCACCAAAAACTACTAACTAAGTGGAAGGTTTATGCTAAATTATACATTCGGGAGTTAGTTCGGTAGCATGGAGTGCCCTTTTCCATCATATCAGATAAAGGTACTCTAATTACCTCCCATTTTTGGAGATCGTTTCAAAATGGACTTGGTACTTAGGTCAAGCATAACACAACATTTCACCCACAAATAGATGATCGTGTGGAGCAAACTATTAAGACTCTCGAGGACATGTTGAGAGCGTGTGTGATTGACTTAAAGGTAGCCGGGATGACCATTTTGCCTTTCAATTAGTTTACAGATAACAACATCTACCATTCCAAAGATTTAGATAACTCCGTGTGAGGATCTCTATGGGCAAAGATGTAGATCGCCTATTGGCTGGCTTGAAGCTGGTAAAGCTGCGATGATAGATCAGGCTCATTCCATAAGGCCATGGAGAATGTTCAGTTTATAAGGGATAGGTTAAAACAACTCAGTGGTGACCAAAAGTCCTATGCGGATGTGAGGAGGAGGGATTTTGTGTTTGAAGTTGATGATCTCGCAGTTTTACACCTCTAGCTAAAGGAGTAATGAGATTTAGAAAAGTAAAGCTTAGTCCCTATTATGTTGGCCCATACCGATTAGAAAAGGGTTGGCAAGGTAGCATATGACTTGGAGTTGCCCTCAAAATTAGCTCTATTCCATCCAAACTTTTCCATGTATCGCTCTTAAAGAAGCGTGTTTGGATGATCAAGCTCTGGTCGCGCTGGTGGAGAGTGTCGGTCTAAAGGACAGCCTTAATTATGAGGAGGTTCCGGTGGAAATACCGGATCACGTGTTTGTAAGCTAAGAAACAATGAATTGCTTCCTGGCTTTTCAAAGTTTTATGAGGGAACTCAATCTTGTTATAGCCACATGGGAAGCCGACGAGATATGATGGCTAAATATCCACATCTATACCCTTCCAGCTTAGTTCCATCTTGAGGTATCAGTTTTCTCTTTAGTACTCTATTCAATTTCATGTTCAGCTCTTGTATCCTAGTTTCTTTCATGTAAATGGATGTATGTGTGATTCAGGAATTTAGTGCAATCGTGTAGTTCAATTCGGAGTCAGTCACTCCGTTAGTTTTAAGCATGTATGTTTAGTGTTTGAGTATGATGATTGGTAAATTTCATTTTTCAAGATATTTTCCTATTTAGATGAATGTCCCAAGGGGAGATATTGAAATGCCTCCTATGCCTAAGACTAGACTCGGGATTAGAAATGAAAAGCGATAGAAAAATCTGAAAATCTACTTAGAACGACTCAAGTTAAATGGATCTTGGTGGGACCAATGACTCGGAAGGTTCCCATGGTGAGAAGTCAAGAATCACTCGTGAAGTAATGAGCCTAAGGACGACCTGTTGGTTGTTGTAATGAGTCATTGAATGTAGTCATTTTTAGGTGGGTCTGATCAGGAGGGAAGTAACATGCCTATGGTACCACCTGCTGTTGGAAACAACGAGCCGTTGTCGCATCCACTGAGAGAAATCGCAGTTAGGCAAGAGACGACGACCGGAAGAAACAAGTCGTTATAGCTTGTAACGACTCATCCTATCCAGTCGTGGTAGGGGATCTGAGATCTGAATCAGGGATGACAATAAATGAGGTAGTAACGGTCCATGGAAGCTAGCAACGGTCCATTTTGTCGATCATACCGAAGATCAATTCTTTTCCTGTGAAATTCATTGAGGGTATTTTCATCATTCCTAAGCCCTAGTGGTCCTAAACCACAAGCCGTTTAAACTAGAAATAGTATGTTTTAAGAAGAGTTAATTTATTCTAAGCCTATGCAGAGACCATGCATGCAAGCTTAGGGGTTGAGAGGTGATCAAGTCTAGTTTCTTCAAAGTTCATCCTCCTTTCATGAAATCAAGGAAGCGGTAAAAAATAGATCTCTTCCGTGCATGGTGGCTATGAATGAGTGTAATTGTCCACACCCATTCCCAATCCCTCTCTATTTCATGAAATCCTTATTGATGAATCAATGGGTTTTCTACACAATGTGTGAATTTCCTAAGTTTCTATCAGGTATGATATGCTAATGTTCTAAATGTTGAATTATGATTAATGAAGATTGTACACGTTTTAAATTATACATTATGTTTTGAAGTTTTCAAAATTATGATGCCCATCTATAAAAGTTCATGAATGTTGAGATCCCTGAGATATGTGTTCACGTATGATGAGATGTCAATAAAGTGTGATTTCAAAATACCCATGTTTATGCTTATGTTTTCAAAGTGAATTGTGTTGATTTCATATAGCAAAATACAAGCCCATATGATCAAATATGATTTACGATTTCATGTATTTAGCTTGCCACATGTTTGGAGTCTAGACTCCCACTATTTTTCATCTTGTGGTATGTTTTAAGCCAAGGCTCCTCATGTTACGATTCCAGATTATGCATGTGCGCTATTATTTAACTTCGTTGAAAATGATGGAGAGTAGGTGCATTTTTTGGGAGCTGTGTCTAGCATCGAGAAGGCTAAGTGTAAGTCAACCTTGTTCTCAAAGCTACGGGCCAACGTAGGATTAGTTATATACCTTTGGGACCTCCCTTGAGCTTCCTGCTCCCCAAGGGGCCTTGAGATATATATTGTTAAGGTAGCGTCCTTAGCCATGACAAATCTTTGACGGCTCTGCCCACTTGAATGTGATAATCGGGACCACGTAAGCTCTATCAAGCAGTAAAGTCAGTTATATGACCCAGTCTCCCATCGTTTCTTCAAGATTTCAATTTTTCTGCGTACATCACCTCATGATATTATGTTTTCAGCAGGTTTAACCCAATGTTCAATTTTACTTATGATTATCTGTTTTTTTTTGCTTTCGGTCATTCGCTTCAGTTATGATGTTCGGGCTATGTTCGTATCTTGATTTCAAAAATAGCATGCAAGCCCTACTTTAATTTATCTGATTAGTTATATATTATAAGATTATGATTTACTTACTTAGCAATTTTAATTACCTTGGATACTGGTACATCCTAATGTACTGACCGCATACCTATACTGTATCATTTTATGACACAGCTCCGATATCCAGCTCGGCCCCGCCGCTAATCGATTCTCGTAGTTAAATTTCCTCACTTTAGCCGTTGAGTCTTCATCTAACAAGGTCCCTTTTTATAAGTTGCATTTTTTCTTTTTAGTTTCAAACTATAGTGAGTTAGTTGGGGTCTTGTCCCATCAATCCCACGTTGTTAGAGGCTTTTTCTTACATAGTTTGTATTTCAATTTTCGACTTATGTGTATGTATTCGATGTTGTGATTGTTTAGACTTCCTCTATACTTATCTATGATGATCATCCGCTTATCTATTATTTGAGTTAGATGTATTTTCATTCCATATCGACTAGGAGCCACTAGGATTTCTTTCCCGTGTCTCCGATCCCGACCTATGTTTGCATCGACAAACACTAGGGAGTGTTCCCTTCATCCTCGGGTTTCCATTTGAGAAGATAAATGGTTCATTTAGGGCCTCTAAATTCTGATAAAGGCGGATTGTGAATTTACTATTTGGGCAAGGTTAGACATCCCCCTTAAGTTCTTTGACCCCGTTGTCCGTTGATTTAACTTCTTCTTTGAGAGTCTCTTGTCAAATATTTCTTCAATTTTTGAATTCCCTACATCAATCACACTGCTAAGATTGGGCATCCTAAGCTTTCTGAGGGGGAACTTCGAGCTTCTATGATAGCGGCCCCTTACGATTTTGTTCTCTATTGCCCCATCTCTCTATTTCGATCAAAGACACCCTTAGGTGTCAGCAGCTTCCTCCAACCTTTGTTTTCTTCCCTTGGGCGCCAAGGGCCTTGATTATTCCTCTTGGTACCTAGGTCATGAACCCCCCATTTGATTTTCCATATATTGGTACTCCCCCTCGTACCTTGGTGGCAAAGACTCTCCCTCAAAATGCACTGGACCTTGCATTCCCACAACATTTATTAACTTAGGCCCGGCTCCCATTACATGCTTAGTCATTAACCCTAGCTGAGTCATCATTTAAGCAAGATTTTCATCTCGCTCTTTCATCTCTTTTCTCATTCTTACTTGTTAGCAAACTAGGAAACGCATCATGTGAAGATACATTCGTCTCTCTTATATGCCATGTGCCCTGGTTGGCCCTCATCATCCTCGTCCAAGAGGGCTTTAGATGTATTGCACACCGTCAATTATTGATCCTCCAAATAAATTATTAGCCATTGATTTATTCATAAGTAGGGCTCGATAAAAGTTTTGAAGTAGCACTCACGAAAGACCATGGTTAGGGAAAAGAGACACTTTCTTCTTGAAAACTAACCATGGCTCATGCAAAGGCTCACCCGAGTTTTGTCTAAAGTTTGTAATATCATCCTCTCACCGCAACATCGTTGAGAGAGGGAAAGAGAGATCCAAAAATGCCATGCTAACTCTATCCACAAGGTGATGCATCCAAGTGGAGCACCTCCAACCTCATAGTTTCTTCTCCCGTTAGGGAAAATGGAAAGACCTCAACCTGATAGACTCTTAGCTTATACTGCCTTGTCAATTAGGCATGAAAAGATTATCCTCTTCATGTTCCATTTTCCTTCCACTGAGCTATCTCCTCCTTGCTAATGTTGGATCATATGAATTCACCCTAGATGGTCAACAGCAAGAACAATGTTAAACTACTTAAGGATGCATCAATCTACCAACAAACAACTCAAGGATATAAAGCTCTAGTCCGGCACCTAGCGACAGCTTTAAAATTCTCAAACCGCACTCATCATTTAGAGAGAATGTAAGTGATCATTATATTAAAACAAATAACCCTATGAGTGCTCTGCCAATCCCACAAGAACTAGAGAATGATTTGCACAAGAATTGTTTAATGAGTTTAATTAATTCGCATCCAAGAAATGAAAATGTAAATGTAAATTTTGGGGATGTGAAGGCAAAATATACTAGATTCTAAAATCAACTAATCAAGAGAGAAATATAACAAAAATTGAGAAACAACAATGAGCAAAGGCTGGAGGTATGGTGTAAATAGGATGTCAATCAAATCAGGATTTACTAGATAGCCAAATTATTACTAATATTTGTAAAATAATCTTGGAAAAAGATGGAACCTGGTATTTTTCAACCAATTGGGCTCCTTATCCCTGATCCTCCCAAATCCTGGCACAATTGAACTATTCCAATATGGTTTGGATTAGGGCCGAGCTATTTCTAGCCATCAACATCTAAAGCGATTATGACGGCGGGTTTTATTGGCTTCTATCCCAATTCCACACATAATCAAATCCAATTCACTATTAAATTCTCCTCATTACTTAATTCTTCCTCGTTTCAAGTGCAAATCAAAAAGAAAACAATAACCATATTTGCAACTATGAACAATCAACTATAATTCGAGGAGAATTCAATAGATTTACACTAATCACATAATAACAGGAAATATCTAGCAACACCCATCATCACACACCTCAAGAAATTTAGCTACTCATTATTGAGAAAAACAAGAGAATAATCACTAATAAACTTAATAATTTCATCATTAGGGAGTAAGCAAAAATCAAGCTCACAATATTTCTAAATGGTAGTTATACCTTGCTGAAGAAGAACAGAAGATAAAAGCAATATTAAATATTTTTTCTTCTCCAATGGAGTTCTTTCTCTCTAAAAAGTAAAGGAAATATTCAATGATATGTCTGTGAGTACTTTATTTCTAGAATATATACAAAAATAGGAAAAATATCTCCTTTTTTAGGCTGGACGCTTGCACTTTCTGTGCGTCTCCTCACTTGCATTGAATCGTGGTTCACCGGTTGCCTCTCCCTCTCGTTGTCCACTAAAGTTCCGTGGCCTTCCAAATTGATACCTTGGTGGTCCACCGCTGGTTTCATCATTTGTCCGACAAATTCTAAAGACTGGGGGATGGTACCGATGGATCGCCGCTGATGCTCTGTGACTCCACCGGTTGCATTATCAAGCAGCGTGGATGACCGATGTTTCACCGTTGTCCTCAAATGGAGTGTCGGTTTTCACCTTAATTACATCCTTTTTACTCCAATTCATGCTCCTTCTCTTAAAATTAGATACCTCGCACATAAAAGGTATAAAGGGCATAAAATCCAACTAAAAGATCAGCAAGTAAGCCAAAGCTCTTCTTAAGAGCTTCAATGAGCTGGTAAATTACCAACTCATCATCAACAACCATTTCAAAGTATACTTGACAACCGGATAAAATCCAAGGCATACTCGACAATCATGTTGTTCTTCTTTAAATTATTGAACCCGGCCGCTTTGGCCTCTCAACTCTCAAGGAACGAATCTATCTAAGAAAATGATAACAAACTCATCCTAACCAATGGGGACTGCACCAACTCAACTACTCTCCTTCAATTGATGGAAAAATGTATGAGAAACCCCCTTCAGCTTATAGGATATTAAGTTTTGACTATCCCCCTCTAGTCACTCCCATAATCTGCGTGATCTTTTGCACCTTCTCTATGGACTCATGTGGGTCCTCATCCACCTTTGCCCGAAGAAACTCGTGGGTTGATCCCGAGAAAGTCTTGCACTTTTGCCTCTTCCACATTCCTATCTTGGCTCACATGGGTCACCGCCTCGCTTCACTTGGGCTGTCAGTAGCCTCGGCCAACATCCGAAAATAGCCTTGAACATGGCCTGAGTAACTTACTTAGGCAAAGGATCCGCTAGAGATTGTAGGGCTGGCTAATGCCCATCTCCATTGCCATTACCTTGGCTATTTCCATTGCCATTTCTTCTTCCGTTGACTCAGTGAGGAGGCATATTTCTGCAAACATTTATAGCACGAGTTAGAGGAATAGAAAGATGTACTTCATTGCACTACAAAGATCACAAAGGAAAATTTCCAAAACATCCTCAGAATCCTCTCTTTCCCTATAAGTATAGTGTGCTTCAATTCCAAGAAAAGACACTATTTAATGTAGCTTTCAAATACCCTAGGACACACCTAAACCTTGGCCTTTAATACTAAGTTTTTCATGATCTCAGCAATGACCACGAATCGAGACACGGACTAAGAACCGCGAATGACCCTAAGCTAACCCATGTCACATGCATAGCAACCCAAGAGCATGAACTAATGAGGAGATAAAGCATGAACAAGATATAAGCGGAAGGTTACATATCTGAAGGACATAAGCATAAACATAAAGCAACAACATTGAACTGTCTATACATGATTGTCTGAAAAGCTTATTTATTATGGCGAGCTGATGGGACAACAACCCTAACGCTCTCTACAGTGAAACCATAAAAAGATATGATAATATAAATTGATAAACATCCTCCAAAGATGAGGACTCACAAAGACTCGGGAACTAAGTTGCCCAAGTGGGGGTGAGCTAATAGGACCGAAGGATCACCCGAACCTATAACTGAGTAAGACAATATAACATAAAGTATGCGATTAGTACTGGATGTTCTGAAAATGTAAGGTAAGTAAACTCCGCAGCAGAACTATTATTTGTAACCATAAAATATATAAATCGATAGATCATAAGAGGCGACTATATGCTAAAAAGGCATATATATGAAGTGTACATAATCATGAGATATTCATTGTTATTTGAACATAATGACCGAAGGTTTAGAAATAAAATTAATATAGCGTGTCATGCTTGAAACGGCAATGGAGGAACCCATAAATCGACCAACAGGTCAAATATTTTATAAAACACAATATCATAAGTCATGAATATAGAATAATCTGAAAACATGAGGAATAGTAGGAGGCCTCATCATAACCGACACCTTCATGATAGAGCTTTCACGATGACCTGATGTCGCCCAAGTGTACGTGGTCGTCAAGTAATATAGGATTTTGAGGTCCAAATATCGTACCCACGGGAACTTGTCAATTTAATCATTATAAGGTTGTCATGTTAATTTCACTAATCCACAAAACAATTAAAATGATTATTGGTTTGGAAAAGTGAAATCACAAGATATCAAATATAAATAATTAAAAACAATTACAGGCTTGATTCAAAACAGCTTAAATGAAGATTGGTTTGGAAAAGTAAACTACTAAAACATAAATATAAATTACCTAAACAATAATTAAAGGCTTGATTCTATTTCGCGATAATGGTGAAAGACTAGGGAAATGACACTTAGTTGGTTTCAAGTAGAGTTTTCAAGACGTAATTAAACTGGTATGATTCATCCTACGGTTGATAGTTGCAGTTTACTATCCCATTTCTTGCTACTATCCCTGGCATCCAAGACTTATTCCATGAACTCTATCGCCTATATCCCTATAGTTGCAGGAGAACAATGAAACAACAATTATTCCTACTTGTATTTCAACTAAATAGGGTTGAAGGGTATCCCTATCCTCAACAATAACTTTATCCTTATCACCAAAGGGTTCAAGGATCTTTGAATTTTCATTCTATGTTTATTTTTAACCCTTTTTTGATTCTCTTTCCCAAGTTCAATTTGAGTTTATAGATTACTTTACAAGGTGATCAATTCAAAAATAATAAATTAACACAAATAAATACAAACAACCATAATTGAAGATTTAAAACCCAGCTTATTCGTCTTTCAAACAATCAACCATTCACCATGGCCACAACCCTAGAACATATGTTTAGCCACTCATAGACAAGTAGAAAAACAAATATTTAGTCATTATCATACTAAAATATGAAGTAAAGAAGAGAAATCCTAGTTGTAGAACTATCTTTCTTACTTTCAAGCTCTTACAAGATTTCATAAATGAACTACGGAATGTCAACAATGATTAAAGACTGCTCCAAGATCAAAAGCTGCTTAACTAATAACCTAAGGCCTCTATTTATGCTGCTTCAAATGACGTTTCTTCCTCTAAAACTATTATAAATCTGTATTTTCTCATCCGAATGACCCTAGCACACAAACCCATGTATCTCACCACAACTTAGTCAAATTTCCAACAATTTTAGCTTTAGACAATGTCTGGCACGCCACCCCCTCTATCTCACCAAGACTATCAAATTTCTCTAAGTTTGGACACCTCTCGGCATGGGGCGCCACTCGTGTTGTCAAGTTTCAAGCAATTCCTCTAAGTTTGCTGACCGGTGTCAGGCTGCTAGCCATAGCCCTAACCTCAAGTTTTGTTTTCTAAAGTTTGGGACTGGCATGAGGCAATTCAGCCATAGCACCAGACCCTTCAGGTCCTCAAATCTTCATTCCTTGCATCCATTTTGATCCCGTTTTTCTTAGTTTCCCGCTTCAAATCAACTCAAATCGTTTGTTAGCGCATGAAACACACACATACATAAATTAAGGATTATGAACTCAAAACATGATCAAATATAGGTAAAAACATGGCAAATGGGCATAAAAATATTCCCAACATCACCACCCCACACTTTAACAATTGTTCGTCCTCGAACAATCCTTAAACATACCTAAACTCAAGTTTCACCATCACACTTGACACCAATATCAACTCATACTCGACTAACTAGCATGGGTCATTCATAGAGTGGTTTATGATAAGCAACATAGTTTCATCAAACATATATGCTAGTTTCAAAATCAAGATCACACAACCTCTATAAATAACTCATCTTTTCAACAAAAAAGGCCAACATGATTAAATGTGACAATATATATTAAGTAGTACACCGAATAAGACCTCTTGTGCCTCTCAGTTTTAGGCGCCCGTTGTCTGGATGACTACACGCGCGGGTCGAACAAGTAGTAAGTGGCTCAAGTAAGCCGTATCGATCCCACTGTGGACTCGGACTACTGGGCAAAATCTACTCAAGTGTCAATTTACCGTAACTCTAAATATGCATAACAATGTAAAGAAAGTTTTATATTTTCAAGTATCTAATTTTATACTAAGGCTTAAAATGAATATACAAGTGAGTCTGAATATGAATGTGAGTATGCTGGAGGCTAAAACGGACATGTAAAGAAATTAATTATAGATACAAATTGGTTTATCTTTTCTCCTATTGCTAGTCTAACTTATGCCTATGGATTAAAACTCGTATTTAACTCCAACTTAAGAATCATGAACCTTCCACCTACATTTCTGTGATAAGAAGAAATTCATGTTCTAGCCATACAAAACCGATTCCACACTTGACTAATACGACTTTCGTGCATATTTCTATCCGAAGGTAAATCAATTCTCAATTTTCCCAAACAAAGAACAGATCATATCCTATTAATTCACAACTTTCCAGCTGTGCTCTCTCTCGAGTGAAACCGGACTTTTTAGATATACATTAACATTGGCCAAACATTAATGCAGTAAGAACAAGAATTAATAGAACAACCATGGAAGAAAAGATGAAAAACCAACATGATCAACAATTACATTTCAATACAATTGTTCCTAACCTCAAGAAGAAGTGCAATTAGCCACTCATTTGTGGATTAAACATCAGCAACAGTGTAAATCATACAAACAATTGAAAGAAAGGAGAAAGGGATAGAGAAAAAACCCTAAGAATTTCGTCCCCTCAACCGCCCGTAACCCACGTTCTTGCTCCACCAAGTCGAATAATTAAAAATGAACCTATGTCTATTTATACCGGTGAGAATTTTTCCTAATAACAAACAACGTACGCCTGAGTGCACAGGAGCACTGCCTTCTGTGACATGGTGCAAACGCGGAGGCTCTCTCGAATTTGGCCGTCCAGGTAATTATCCCTAACGTGGCACGGCATGCAATGCGGAGCTTGCCCAACAAGTGACATTCTGCAAATGCGCACCTTCACCGGAATGTCAAGATCCATGTAATTAGGTCCAACGTGCCACGGCACGAACGCGAACCCTCTCTGGAAATCCTTGAAATTAAATCTCCTGTGATAGAATGCATCCGCGATGGCAATATGGGTACGGCTCCATCGCTTACCTCTTTATTTCGCTCCCTTGGCCAATTCTTGCTTTCGAGTCCATCTCCGTCCTCCCTACATGCATCTTAGCTCCATAAAAAGTATGTTTTCCCGCAAAACAACGCTAATCATGTTGGTTAGTATAAATTCACACTTTCCTACAATTTACATGACAATGTACAAACATTGTTGGATAAACAAGGCAAAAACGATGCATTTGAGTATCACTTGGGCTTACAAATATGCCCCAGATCACCTTCCATCATGTACAATCTTGTTCGTCCTCGAACAATAATCTTACACCTCCATGCAATCGGAGCACCATCATGATGGCTCGACAACTGGAAGCTACGGTTATACCGATTATTTGCATACAAATCATCAAGAAACATGCATAGCATCATCATTACAATGACATTAAACATATCAAGACCTCCTAGACATCAAGAATCGACTCTCGATATCGTGGCAAACTCATGCAAATTAGTCGACCAAAAATATCCGACACGAATTCATTCTTTCGTCAAACATGTGCCTCACATCACAAGAGAATTTCCCTCTTTACTCACATGAACTCAAACATTTCATGCAAAAAGGCATGTACACACGCTTTCACTCTCTCTCCCAAAGAATTCACATACTTCTGTGTCATGAACCATAGGCTTGCCTCAGTGTGTTATACCCACTAATATAAGGACGCTGATGTAAGATCATCGTAGGACTTAACGGGTTGTGGCCAAGCTACTGAACTAGTATATACTGGGCTAACCAATAATAGCAACTAGCATCCTTAAGCGCTTTTCAATACATCCCATCACATTCCGGGGCATAAGTTCTTCCTTCCTCCTCCCAATCTTGAAATCTTTCTTAATTTTTTGTCCCCCCACTTCTTCAAGCACACAACATGTCGACTAAACAACAAAGATTAGTTATACACTTTATTTTCTTTAAATCTGGCAAGTGCACCTTGACTTTTTCTTTACTTTCATCACTTTGCTTTTCCTCTATTTATTTTCTTTCACCATTTCACTCCTTTACCCCGTGGAAAATTATTTTTTTCTTGAGCGCTTAAGAGCTTGGGATTAGATTTACAGATAATGAAAAGAAAGGGTTAAGCTCGGTTTACACCTTTTCGACAAAAGAAATAAATAGGCTAAAGGCTCAATGGGCTAACTAGGATTTGACATTCAAGGTGGGTATGAAAAAGAAAAAACTTTAGGCTACACAAGAAACGCGCCTACATCCTTTCCTACACTACACTTCCTTCATTTCCTCGCTTCGTACACACAATGTGCAAGTTCTAGACACTTCACAATAGCATGGAATAAACGAGACCTCGCTATACATACAAATCAAGACAAAAACCAGCACCACCTAACACCCCCACCCCACACTTAAAACCGAACACTGTCCCTGTTCATACATCTGGCGTAGCACAAACAAGTGGGTGGTGAAACTCCCGAATAATCAAAGTATTCCACTTCTTCATCAGGTGCCACCGCTCATTTCCCATGTCTGGAATCTCCCCGTCGTCCTCCTTCTGACTCAACATCGAAATCCTCTCGATGTGTCCCTCATCAGTGGGGACATCATCATCCACGGCTCCACAAAAGCCGGGCCCACCCGACATGTAGCCTTGGCGTTCGCCGAAAGGGTAGCTCCTAGGTCGAGCCATGCATGAATCATCTCGCTGCTGGCCTCCACGGTGCAGCTGGAGCATCTGTATCCAAACATGTGGGCCATGTATTGATCACCAGCATGTCGCTCGGCTAGTGTAAGAACTGCCCGAGTGGTGTTTCCGTGCCTTGGTCTTTTTTGTGACGTCCACGGCACGCCTCTCCATCTATGGGATATAGTCCATGGCCTCTTCCTCAACATCTAGGCCCCGTAGGAACGTGGTCAGCAAACCGCCAAACCCGTACCTGTGCCCTTTGATGCAACCGGCTCTCTTCATGGCGATATGATCACCGCCCAAGATATTCCGCTCTTCTGGCATCGTGGCATACACTGTGCATACGCGATCCCGGTGACATCCGTCATGTGCACCCCGAATCAAGCAGAACACATCATCTTCACTGTATCCGGCTTCCTTGTTCATCCGTGAGTAGGCAATGTCTCGATGGTAGCCCTCTCCTTATGCCCGCTCCAAGCCGGGTCGAACGTGGCTCCACACAATGCGGCCTCATATCCGCATATGGTGGAGGATATTCAGCTGCTCCGAGTACTTGGACATATGTGTTATGCGCCCCAATATGGCATTCAGGTGATGAGGCTCAAGGGTGAAATCTGGCCCCTATTTTGATGGTGTGACTGCGAGTGTCGGGTTCCAATGGCGTAGAACTCCCGACCGATGGAGATTGCACTCCCGGGCTCTTCAAAGACGTGTCTCGGCCCCGGAAGTGTCTATACGCTTTTATAATTTGGAATTCCTGTGCAAGTGGCTCCTTGCAATGCGCTCTCCCTAGGGAAGTATTTGGTTCCTTTGTGTTTGGTATACCATTTCTTCCCTCACAAGGCCACCCATCGGGTTCCGTATTGACGGCGTTGGCCGCGCGGAACCGTTGGTGCCGCTGACCGCTGTTCCAGCCTAATCCTCTTCTACCGGCGCTCGATGTAGATGCGCCTCGTTTGTCTTGCTCGCTCGACATCGTTCCTGTCAAATGCGCATGCCTCCCAATGTCAAATAATTTAAAATTAGCTTCGACTAAGGTTGGTTTAGGCTTGGCCACCCCACACTTAGTCTTTAGCCACAATTACGGTGATACGGCAAGATCATACTTATCTTATTATTTACATAAAAAGAAACCAAAAACAACAAACAACGAAATGCTCAGGCATTCAAAATGTGATTCGACGGAAAATTTCTATGTACTACTTAGACATCGTACAGCCTAATCCCAACATTACCATCGATAACATTTCATCCTATAACTTAGCGAAAATTCTATCAACCCAACCTAAGCAATTCCCCCAATTTCTATGTAACGATAATTTCATGCAATTTCAACAACTTTGTTCCCCCCCGAAAATTCATCGCGCCTTTAGCATAATAACGTTAAGGACAACAATTCTGCCTCACCCAACATGCACAAAACCAACAATTCTTTCTACATTTCAACCTCCCCAATTCAACTTCTTCCTATTCACAACCCAACCCTAGTACAATTTCACAAAAAAATTCGATCAAGCATGTAATTATCGCGTTCATCACAACGATACTACGAACATCAATCAACAATCACTTAAATGAATTTATGCTCAATTTATACTTAGGGCAAGGGTTACTCCTCTCTCATGCTCAAAATCGAGAAAAATTTCAACAAGAATTGAGATGGAGCAGAGAACATACCTTAACTTTGATGATATGAAGAAAAGTTGAAGAAAACTCGTGCCTATGTCCGTGCCACGTTGGGGAATTTTGGGTGTTTGTCGCTGAGGGGAATGGGAAATGGGAAATGAGACAATTTTAGTGTTAAAAGGGGGATTTTCGCGCGGTCACCCGGTGACCCGGCGTGACCCGATGCGAATAACACCTCAACGTGTCACGTGGGTAACGCGGAGCACTCTCCGTGACACCTGAGCCATCAAGCGCGCACTGAATTCTAAAAATTCTGATTAGCTTCAACGTGTCACGGAGGGTAACACCTGGGAGGCCCTCCTCCGTGACACGGAGCCATCGCGTGGCCTACCGTTTTGCCACCTTTATTCTTTTATTCCACCTGATTTTTCCTTTGCGATCCTTTGTAATTTTTGCCCTCCGCCTCAACTCCGAAATTCATCTCACAATACGAAATTGGTTAGAATTCATAGGTTTCAATGCACACAAAAATATTATATATATATATATATATTTTAATTATTTTCCAAACCGCGTATTACATCCACCACACCGTTAAGCACAAGAATTTTAAATTTTCCCAAGCCTCAACTTAACATTTAACGAGGGTGAGGAATACTCCCCAGGCCTTTAGGCCTAGCCAACAAAGATGCTTTCGTTTCACTTGTAATGTCGGGTGTTCAACCCCACACTTTTTCTCTTCCACGCTTGTTAGTTTCCTCCTTCACGGGTACTCAGACTTCCCCTCCATCTGTGCTTAACTTTCCACCAAAACAACACAAGATTAAAATAAATAAAATCAACTCACGCAATTAAATGCGGCGCTGCTGCCTCCAAGTAGTGCCACTCTACGTCGCGGCACTACGTATCAAGTTTCACCGCTTTTTCCTCCACCTTGAGGATATGATCTCACCCCTAATTTCTTCACTTCTCTTATGCTCCCCCGGGGTGGTGGTGAAAAATTGTAAGGACCAAGCAAGATGTCGCCTTGATGTTTATTGGCCCTTACGTAAGTGAAGTCATTTTTTCTATTGAATCAACAAATTTCGAATATATGGGGCTTGGTCCTCTCGGCATTTCTCTATCAGCTTGGAAGACTGTATTTCTATGTCGTCAACCAAACTCAAGGTAGAAAAATGCTTCGAGTGGGGTCCAATGCACCTTGGATTCTCGAAACCGCACTCCTAATTGACCTCCCTACTGTATACCTCTTCGCATCAACATCTATCTCTCCAAAGAGTGTCAAATGTAAGGTACTTCATCTCTTCTCCCCTAACGAATTTCCTACAAGTATGAGCCTATCACGGGACACTCAAGAGGTTCTAAATGTCGCTTGATCTGCAAATTCACCCTTTGTCTCCTGTAATTCCTTTCAAATATCGCCTATAACTCGTTACCTGTAATTTAATATCACAAGCTTCAAATTTCTCAGCAACCATTTCCGTGAATTTAACGCTCATCCTTTTAGAGCCTCTCGTATTCTCCTCTTCTTGACTTATCAATGCTATTACCGCCTCCTTCATCGCTTCCGATTGCTCACAGTTGTTTAAACATGTCTTACTCAAGCTTGGCGTCCCAAGTCCTCATTTTCAACATGCCTATATTCATCAAAACAACAAGACCAGGCTCGGGAAGGGGAGTATGCACCGACAGCCATCCTGGCACGGCCACCTGACTGCCCAGGAGGGCACAAGGTTACAATGTTGCCACCAACAGGGTGTCCTCCGAAATTCGAAAAGGTCTGGCCAAAATATGAGTATTCACCATTTAAACCATTTGTGTTCCACGCATGTCATGTCAAGAAGGGTATCCAAAAAATCAAAAAATTGAAAAAGAAAATTTAAGACCACTGTCGAAGACTTATATGTAGAAATAGTAAAACTAACACTTAAGAAAAAAAAATTTCGTCAATTGCCGCCCCCGACAACGGAGCCAAAAACTTATTCGGCTGTCTGGATGACTACACGTAAGTGCACGTGGTCGAACAAGTAGTAAGTGGCTCAAGTAAGCCAAGTACGATCCCACAAAGACCGGACTACTGGGCAAAATCTACTCAAGTGTCAATTTACCGTAACTCTAAATATGCAGACAACAATGTAAAGAAAAGTTTTATATTTTCGTTATCGAATAGCTATACTAAGGCTAAAAATGAATATACAAGTGAGTCCGAACTATGAATGTGAGCATGCCGAGGCTAGAAATCTGACATGTAAAGAAATTAATTATAGATACAAATTGGTTTATCTTTTCACCATGTTAGTCGAACTTATGCCTATGGATTAAAAACTCGTATTTAACTCCAACTTAAGAATCATGAACCTTCCACCTACATTTCTGTGATAAGAAGAAATTCATGTTCTAGCCATACAAAACCGATTCCACACTTGACTAATATGACTTTCGTATATTTCTATCCCAAGGTAAATCAATTCTCACTTTTCCCAAACTAAGAAAAGATCATATCCTATTAATTGGCCAACTTTCCAAGCTGTGCTCTCTCGAGTGAAACTGACTTTAGATATACATTAACATTGGCCAAACATTAATGCAAGTAAGAACAAGAATTAATAGAACAACCATGGAAGAAAGATGAAAAAACCAAATGATCAACAATTACATTTCAATACAATTGTTCCTAACCTCAGCAAGAAGTGAAATTAAATACTCGCTTGTGTGCATTAAACATCGTTAAATGAGTAAATCATACAAACAATTGAAAGAAAGGAGAAAGGGATAGAGAAACTAAGACTTCTGCCTCAACTGCTCAGAACTTCACGGTTTGCTCCACCAAGTCGAATAATTAAAAATGAACCTAAGTGTTCTATTTATACCGTGTGAGAATTTTTCCCGGAACAAACAACGTCACGGTGTGCATCGCTGAGCACTGCCTCCGTGACACGGCAAAACGCGGAGGCTCTCGAATTTTGGCCGCCCAGGGTCTGAAATGCCACCTAAAATGATGCAATGCGAAGCTTGCCCAATGGTGGACACCTGCAAACGCGCACCTTCAATGGAATGTCAAGATCCATGTACTAGGTCCAACGTGCCACGACAATAACGCGACCTCTCTCGAAATCCTTGCAATGTAACCCTGCACAAATGCATCCGCGATGGCAAGGTGACACGGCTCCATCGGCGGGAGCCTCTTTATTTCTTTGGCTTCCTGCCAATTCCTTGCTCGCTCCTGAGTCCATCTCCGATTCCTCCCAACATGCATCTAACTCCATAAAAAGGCCAAAGCTTCAGAAACAACGCTAATCATGTTGGTTAGTATAAATTCACACTTTCCTATAATTTACATGAGAATGTACTAACATTGTTGGATAAACAAGGCAAAAACGACACGTTTGAGTATCACTTGGGCATATAATATGCCCTGATCAATGTCCTCTCTCAAATTAAACAATGTAAAGATATGGAACATAGTAAGTAAGGCACACTGACACTCACAAATGATGTAATGCACATATGTATTCATACCATAGGCTTGCTCTTCAGATGTTTAATTACCAAATTATTATAAGAGATTAAGATCACAAGGACTTTTCTTGGTTATAATGCTTCCGCTAAGGGACTCAGAGATAGATATTTTATTTTATGTTGACTACCACTCCTAAGCAGCTTTAAGATATATTTCACTTTTCTCGTCCACCACCTTTTTCTTGTTTGTTCAGTCTTCACCATCTCACCCTTTTCTTTTTATTCTTTTCATGCCCCATTTTTCACCACTTGACTGCTAGTTTTCTAATCATAGAATAACTAAGAATTTGGCAATCAAAGCTTTCTTTTTCAATGCCCTAGAAGCAAGATAGACAACGAATTTTATGGCAGCCTTCTTCTCACTTTTCTTTTCTTGCCACAACTTTTTCTTTTCCATTAATATTATACTTCAGTGGACTCGCTTTCAAATCTCAAAGTTCCTAAGACTACTTTAGATCAATAGGTCCGAGGTATCACAAAAGAAGGATTATTAGACAATTTAGGCTAAGAAAGAATAAGGCTTTTAGGCTCAATGAGGGTAACTAGGGAGAATTACTAGGAAGGTAAAACAACTATAGGAAAAAATGATTTCTTTTAAAGAAATGCCTTGATCATCTCTCAACTCCCCACCAACTAGTTATCCTACATACACTAAGGAAATTTTTAGATGATACAATATATACATACAAAGCAATTCAGCTCACCTCTCTTGGAAACAAGAATTCAATCAGTTTCTATAGCTACAACATTCACAATCGTATTGAATAACAAGTTTATTCATTATTAAGCCCTAAGGATATGTTGAATCAAATTAAAGATATATGTGTGTCTCTCATGGATCCTCACCTATTAAATTAAGATGACCACTCTATTTACTCCAGTATAGCATCTAAGCATAATATCTACAAGAATACAAGCGGATGACCAACGACTCAATCCTAAAAAAATAAAATATGAGAAAAACTTCTCTTATGATGGTCATCATCCATCTATCATCGGGAAACGCCATTACTCCATGACTACAACGACTCAAACAAAACAAAAAACTACTTCTAAAATAAAGCAATAAACATAACATAGTCAAGACGAGCAAACAATTGAAAATATCCCAGGTCGTCAACATCACTATACTAGTTATTACAACCTATGACCTACGAATCATCAAGCTACTTCTATGGGGAATGACATAATAATGCTATGACCTACTACAAATATAGCAATAAAAGAACAAAAGGAATCTATCTTTCCTCCACCCATACTAAAAAGGTGCACTGTCCTCAGCATACAAACACATCATAAAGGGAGAGAAAAAGTGTTACACCCCAGAAATTTTTGACATGTAGACGGCCTACTCACATGTTGGTTAAGAGTTTTAGAATACCATAGAAGTTTAGGAAAAGGCTCGGGGAAATACCGAACGAGCGTCGCATCGAACCATCGCAGGAGGAGGCCGGGACTTCTCTCCGCGATGGCAGCGTGCTCAGGAAGCCCTCCTCGATGTACAACGTGTCACGGAGGGTGTCCATTCCCAACTATATAAAAAGCTCCACTTCATTTTAAAAATTCATTTATCCACTTTTAATTTCCATAAAACGTAAGAGAACAGAGAGGAACGAGGTTTCAATATAAAAAATTCATCCGATTACACCGTCAAACGCAAATTCAAACTCAAATTAACCATGGATAGTGAAAAGTATAAAGCTACAAAGAGCATTCCCGTGGAGTTAGTTTCGTGAAATTCGGCTGGCAAATCGTCGTCCTACCGAGCTAAGGTAAGTGTAATTGCTCCAAATTAGTGTCAATATAATCCTAGCCCTAAAGTGAGTATTTCTCCTTTCCGGGACTTCTGAAAAATAGCGAGTTCTCGGCCGTTTTTCGATAAGTCAAAGTTTGGCTTATATATATATTCAAAGTAGGTATTTTCTTCCAGAATATCGATGATTTTAGCTCTAATTGCTATGAATAAGGAATGCATTTGGAAGAAATAACTGAAAATTAGCTGGAGTTACGCTAGATACCCATAAAAAGTTAACTTTATTGCATGTAAAGCCATTTCTTCTAAGTAAGTTAGTAGTTCCGGTATCGTAAAATAGTTCAACTGATAGTAGAATGTTTCAGAAGTCGTACATTATGTTTAGTATGAATTTTAGTATGATTTTAGAAACATCATGTTATGCGTAGCATGAAACTTACTAGCACGATATCAATTCTAGTAGGAAGTTTCAAAAACAAGCATAAAGCATGTCTAGTATGTAATTTAGTGAGGTATGTCGTGACATGATCGTGTTCAGGTGAAACTTAGTAAAGCAATATAGGTTCCCTTAAAGTATTTCAGAGATAGAATAGTGGCTTAATATGAGTTTTAGAGCATGTTGGAAATAGTAAGCCATGTTTACCATGAAACTTAGTTATACAACATTATTCTCAAGAGAAATATTATATTTTTTCAAGACGTATCTTCAAAGACAAGATGAAAGCAAATTATATATACACCATTATCAGTTTCAGCATGTAATATATATATATACATATTACTTTCATTAGGTTCAGCATGTATTATATACATACATTATTATTATCACTAGTTTCAACTTGTAGTATACGCTAGCTAGTATTACTAGTTGATACTTGACTGTATTATTTTGGGCTATATTGCCTCCAATACATGACCGCCCCAAGGTTAATAGTTCATATCCACCTCGTCCGGCAGAGAGGGCGAGGGATGCGTCGCTCTATGGAGGGGCATGACGTCCCCTAGGGACGAAGATGGGATGCCGCCCCATATTTTTCCTGGCTCGCTTATACACCCCCGTCGAGCTGCACACCCGAGGTCCGCACTGTGGCCAGCTATAGCCGGGGCTCGGGCTGGGGACAAGTGCATACCTGGTGGACCGAGCTGTGATGCTTATAGTTACTATGGTGCTACAGGATGATCGGGGGTAGGGGTATAGATTTTGTATTGGTTGTACCTCCCTACGCATGGGGGTCGGGGAAGGTTTATGTGTGTTAGTGCTATGTTGTTTTATGCTATATTACACCATGTTATGTTAGTTATGAGTAGACAGCAGAATGCCACGTTACCAGGTACGACTCCTACTCCTTTCAACATAGTTTAGGATAGTCTTAAACTCATACTTTAGCCGCTTACAATCTACTTCTTTCTATTTTAGTTCTATCAGCTTATATTGTTTGTCTTCAGTTATTTTCCAGTTGTTGTTTTGCATACTCAATACTAGAGGTACTGACACCCATTTGGGGCGCTGCATTACTTGCTCGCAGTATTCTAGACGAGGAGCCGATCCGTGATTCCAAATGAAGACACAAGAGTCACTCCATTCATCCTGAGCTAGACGGGCCTGAGGTGTACTCCTTTTCTTTGTTGTACAGTATGGGTAGGCTGGGGCCCTGTCTTGACCATCTTATTAGTATTCTTAGAAGCTTGCAGATTGTACATTCCCGTGGGTTAGTCAGACGGCCGTGTGAGGCCGTGTTAATGTTTTAGTTTGTTTATGATGGCCGTGGGGGGCCTGGTTCGCTGGTAGCAGACATTGTCGGTCACTGAGCCAGCCTTTGTTTTTATTATTCAGGAAATAACTAGACAACATGGTGGCCTTGTCACCGGCATAGGTTCCCACCAATCTCGCCTGTTCTCAGTCGTTGTTTTCTTGATTGTGTGGCTATAGGCCTAGTCGGCGAGGCCGTATTTACGCCCGTTATAGCCCATCATTTTCTTGAATCCAAAACAGTTAGAGCCAGTCCGGGCACTAGAAATGCTTAGGCTCGCCTAGCGCAATCTGGAAGTCCTAGTAGGGCACAAGGTGCTAATCAAGCCTCCCAAGGTGGGGCGTGACAAACAACCACCCGGGTCACTAAGCATCATCCTCGGGATTTTACCTCATTCTCATCATCATCTTCTTCATCAACTTGCACGGCGCCCGTAGCAACATCTCTCTGAGATCCATATCTAAGTCATAAGCACCATAAGTGTAAATGTGGCCTTATCATCAGTTGCTCCTCAAAGGTTAGACCCACTCGGCATATCAACATATCACTCTCAATGAGCGGGTACCATGCCTCTGATGTTGTCATCTCCTCTACGATAGTGGGTCGACCTCCCAGCCTTCAAATGCCTATAATTCCAGCATTCCAAATATATGACTGTTACACCCCGTAAATTTCCTAAGACATAGACGCCTATTCGCGTATTGGTTAAGAGTATTTGAAAGCCATACATGCTAGAAAAGGCCCGGGAAAGATCGACAAGCGCCAAGTTGAAGGCCGCGCAAAATGTGATTTATAAATTGCATTCCAAGAATTCAACTTATAAATTGCATTCTAGGAATGCAATTTATAGTGTCCCTTATATATAAGCCCCACTTTGGTTTTAATTGATTAAATTTCAAGAAAATTTCCGTAATCTCGCGAGGAACAGAGAGGGGTGCGAAGGGGGAACATAAATATTAGTCCGATTACGCCGCCAAACATAGTCCAAATCTAAATTAACCTCGTGTACCGAGGTATTTAGTAGTAGGGAGCATTCCTACACATTTAGTTTTGCGAAATTCGGCCGACAAATCATCGTGCTACCGGGCTAAGGTAAATGGAATTTCTCAAAATTATTGTCAATATACTCCTAGCCTTAAAGTAAATATTTCTCCCTTCTGGACTTTCGAGAAATAGCAAGCTTAATCGTCTTCGATAAGCCTAAGTTTAGGCTATTAATATATCGAGTGATGTTGTCTTTAGAATAGTGATGTATTTAGTACTAATTGACGTGTATGTGAATGCAATTAGGAGAAATAGCTGGAGTACTGATCGAGTCTCATCCGATAGTCGGATAACCCGAGGTTAAGGTATGTAAAGCCGCTTTTCGCAAGTTAGTAGCTTTAGCCTTGTATATCATAGTAGACTCCGTAATAGAACTCCTGGAGGTGAATATTGAGTATTGTGCAAGTTCAATAAGTCTGGTTTGCGTTGTTATATCGTACTCAGTCCGAAAGGTAGTAAAGCATGCGCCAAATGGCGAGTTAGCATTCCGCATCGCATAGCCGCATGTAATTAGCAAGCATGTTTTTAGAATAATATGTCGATATTTAGAATAAAAGTTAGTAAAGTAAAATCGTATAGACAGATAGTCTTCTGGCTACAGATTAGCCATACAGTCAAATAGCATTTGGCTGCGCTTAGCCATGGGCTGCATGATAGTATCTTGGCTACGACAGCATACACATGATATCTTGGCTACGGACTAGCCATGCATTTAGATAAAGATCACATATTCGCATAAAAACAAGATGAGAATCAGATAAACACAGAAAGAGATCAGAATAAGGAATCAGAAGTCGATAGTATTTTTCGCTAAAACATGCTTGCTATTTATGTGCCTATTGTTTGTTGAGACTTGGCCGTGTCGTGAGGGCACCCTTGGCCGAGCGTCCGCCGCCCCGGGCTGGTAACGTGTCCACGAGCGGGTGGGTTTACGTCACCCAAGGAGGGCATGCCGTCCCAGCTTGGATGAAGATGGGATGAAGCTTTCCCCATATCATTGATCAAGACTACAGCATCGATGTACTTTGTTGAGTTTGTGTCCGGTGGTACCGTCCAGCATGTATATTCCCTATTGGAGCGCTCAGGGAACAGCATGGCCTCGTTACAGATAGCCCTATTGAGTTTGTGTCCAGGGAAAATGTACCCTATCTGTTACGTATATTGTACAGGAGTCCTCCGGACTCGACACGGTTATTTATATCGCGGGCTATGGCCCGAGCCGGAGCCAAGGGGGCTTCAGAGGAGCTCCTAGTGAGCAGATGAGTGGAGGACTTATTTTTGGATGGCTTTGACCCGGTAGGGTATTAGATTGTTTGCTTGCTTGCCGCCATCCGGCTTATGGGGGTTGGTATTGGCTCTTTCTTGCTACTTGTATATCTATTTATGTGCTATATACTTGCTAATAGACAAAGAGGCCGCCGCGTTCACAGTACGCCCGTCTCTATCGCATGCAAAGCTTGATTCGCCTTGTACGCCTTCTTCGCATTCAGCTATCTCCGCCTATACAGAATTGCTAGTTATGCTATCTATATTCAGTTGTTTTCGCCAAATATTTCAGTTGCTTTGGTATACTGACAACTGTACCGACGTCTGGGCGCCGCATTACTTGGCTCAAGCAGGTACTCATAGATGAGGAGGCGATCCGTGATTCCAAACAAACTATAGAGTCATCAGCCCCGTCATCCGGAGTCTGATTTTTCCAGAGGTGTAGCTCTTTTGCTTTTGTTGTACAAGATGGGTAGGTCGGGGCTCGTCCCGATCATTTCTATTGTTACTCATAAAGGCTTGCAAGATTGTATATACTATCTCTTCCTGGTCACTGGAGCCTCATTGTGTGAGGCCGTGTAGTTTGTTATAGTTGTTTAGTATTTCTGTTTTATGCTGGTCGTGTGGGGCCTTAGTTTGACAAGAGTGGTAACCTGCCGGTCACGCAGCTTTTTAGTTTTCCCTATGTTAAGTTTCCCTCTTCGTATGACTAGGACAAAGCATGGTGGCGTTGTTGGCCCGCATGTGTTCCTTTACTTTGATATTAGAATGTTTTTGGTTAGCCGTTGATGCTTTCAGCTGTGTGGCTACACTTGTTTCCGTGAAACTCCGAGATAGAGCTAGCCAGGCACCGTACAGCCTAGGCCCACCAGCTAGTAGTCCAAGGCCTTCTAGGGCACTGTGTACTGCTTCATACCCGCTGGGCTGGGCGTGACAAACTTGGTATCGTAGCAGGTCGTGTCCAGTGGGAGTCTCGCAAGCCATGCTAAGTAGAATCTTATCTATGGATGTGTTGTGCACCACATACTATAGGCAGGAGGCCGCAAGGCATGATAGGATGGTTACTCTTCTTCCTCCTTCGCCGTGCTATAGAGCGGTACAAGATAGGGTTGGAGTCCCTAAAACTTATCATATTCTTTGTCTAATAGATAAAATGGTAAACCAAATGACACCCTCGCCATGTGTAGAAGCAAGGTTGGATACCGTAGCAGGAGAAGGCACCGTGATGCCTTAGCTTCATTCGTAGTCGCCATCCGAGGGCGATATAGAGGCATCATCATAGCCCTCTCGCCTGTTCCCTTCACTGTGAGTCGGCTCGGGAACGCACGCCTCCGATAGCTCCCCCGTACCTACGCCCTCGACCAGGAAGTTAAAAGCATAACGTATATACGAAGTTTCTTTATTTGTTAGATATAAGGTTTGACTAAGATTACGCATACAATATCGATTATCCGATAAGTGTGAGAAAGAGAGGGAAATGCAAGTTTCCCAATTCTATCTTTTCTGGGATGTAGTACGCTTTCATGTTTCGTTTAGTTGCAATAAGACAAGGCTAATTCCTACCTTTGATTTTGATTCCAATATAGTAAAAGGCATAAGAATTAAGGTAAGGTTGCCCAAATCAAACAGTAAGTAAAGACGGATTGATTTATTCCGTAAAGTGTTAGGAAGCGCAAACCCCCCCCATGATTACGAAGTAGTGCACTCCGCATGGTAATAAGCCGAAGAGCAAAAGACTGCTTAGCTTACCCGAAGCAGGTGTAAGAGACCTGTCAGTGATGAACGCCTAGTAATAGTCAAGTTCGAGTAAGAAAAAGCCCAAGTCCACCATGATACACTAACAATAGCAAGACATACCTGCAAGATAATAGTTATGGTTTCTGCTTGTGATACCGAAAGGTAGGGAGGTCATGCGACCGATGGGCCGACTGTAAGCCAGAAGAAGTATAAGCTGAGATTTGGTCTAGTAACCTATTAACAATGAAAGGTACCTTGAACCCTAGAGCTCAGCTTACAAGATAAGGGGAAAGAAGCAGAATATTAGATTTTGTCGGGAAATTAGAATCACCCCAAATTGATAGAATATCGTGTGTTAAGGACTAAGCCTCGGGCTAACAGTTAAGAGACAGTAGGATTGCGATTCAGAATCCTCGCGGTATGTCCGCTACGGGAGAAGTTAAGAAACTACTGATACAAACTCTAACCTAGTGTGGCTCTAGAGATAAGACCGAGCAGCATAAAGCCGTAGGCTCAATATAACTTCAACAGGGCCACTGTGTTCGATGTCGACTCCATGTTGTAAGAATGGCGAAATTTCCAACAGCAGACCATAATTAAAGTGTATATGTTTGTTACTTTCAGAATGGGGTGACAATACAATGAAATGATAAGAGAGGGTGTGAGATATTATTAGACCGGGAAGCAGTATATCATGTACAATATGAAATTCAAGAAAGCATGTTAGAGATTACGTATTACTATAAAATTCAGTATGGATTGTAAATAGTATTAATATATATGTATACACAGATATCAGATATGCTGTGAGCAGCTGCCAATAGGGGTTACGATCACACGTTTCGATTAGTTCTAGGAAGTATATCCAGATCGTATAAAGGTGACTCCCCGTCAAGAAGAGGGAATTAATGTGATTCACGTATGAAGCCATAGAAACTTCTCGCCCGCTATTGAGTTAATGGACTTATATGTTTTTTGCCGCATCTAGGCTTCGAAGCCTACCAAAATTAGTAGCCCGAATCAGGTGGTTGGTTGGATAAGGGCGCAAGTAGACGGCCCAATCCACCAACCGGCGCCTCGTATTGAAGGTGGAAGCATCCCTAAAAGATCATAACATTACCGTATGTGTCGTAACTGCACTAGAGCCCGAATAGGCATACGAGGTTAGTAATACCAGAATTATTTTTTCCAAAAGAGGCTAAGCTGGCCGTACATTGTTTCCCAAATTTTGTAGGTGAGAGTCGACCTTAGTCAACCTAGCGCTTATTATGTGAAACAATCCTGCTAGTTATCCAAAATTGCCCGAGTTAGACAAACTCGTGGGCACCCCAAGAAAGGGTCCACATCAAGAGTCAAGGACAAACTAGTACTTCAAATTACGGTTCTTGTAAGATACTCAAATATAAAGCCCTAGCGTAAGACCAAATTCTTACTTTTAATGGCTCATAAGACCGAGAATTTCTCGTAATGAGCATAACTAAGTGGAATACGCACAAGGCGGAAGAAATTGCAGTACCGCTAGCAATGTTGTTTACTAAGACCAAGAGACCAGTAGACTCACCATGAAGATCCGTGAGATTGATCGCCCGGGGAGTAAGTCTCGATTAAGCCTGGGCCTTTTTGTTAGCTGTTCAAGTAGAATAACAAAGCAGCTTAGATGCCCACAACTCCAGCCTATGCATGAGCTACAGATACTCTAGTAGGACATTTAGGGCATTGTTAGACTAATGCCACATTCGGGTCATTCAACCCAGCCTATTCAAGCTTATTCAAGGTTATGTGCCTGCATCATTAGAGATCATGATCAATATCGTGATCCTCTAATCGATAAAGGCACAAGGTGCGCAGACGGCCGTCCAAATTTATCCTTAAAGAACAAGTAGCCTCAGCATGCGGCCATAAGGCTGATAAGCTCTGCATTTATACCGGTAAATTACCTCGTCGGTTTCTCCGCGTGATAAGCCAGTATGACCTACAATTATATGCCAAGCTCTCTAAATATGAATATGTTGTGTTAGTCAAGAAGATAAAATGAAGTAGCAAACTCCCTTAGCTACAAATCCGTTAGGAGTTTGGCGTACTTGTAGCCGAACAACGGGGTCTATCTAGAGAAATACCCCAATTGGTCAATTTAGCCGTTCGTATGACAAAATGAAGGACAACAAAGTGGTAATCTCGTTCAATCGTCGTGTCTTCATTAGTTGTGGAGGTAAAGGAACTAGCAATATGAGGACCGTGACTTGGTCCATCTTAAGGACATAATTCAACAAGGTAAAGCGCCTGCATTTTCAGATAACCGAGGACGAAGTGTCAAGCAGTGTAAAGGCCGCCTCTGTGTTCAAGATATTTCAGGGGCTCCGCCACGTGTATTATGAACGAGGTACATTACGCCCGCCGACTCGCCCATCGGTGGCTCAAAGGTAGCCCAAAGGTCCTTAACCGCCAACAGTGAAAGCGTAACACCGTAAACTGTGCGGTGTTAACTCGACATAGCCGTGCTCGGAAATGGGAAGTAGTGAATATGGATTTTGTGGCAGGATTAAGCCTCGTACCTGACATAGACACGACTCTATATGGGGGATAGTAGATGCATTGACAACCGCCTCATTTCCCGCGAAGAACCACCTTCGACCGAAGATTATGCCGAGTTGTATACCGTAGAAATAGTCGATTGCACGTGAGTGCCGCATTCATCATCTCGCATGCAGGAGCGCGCTTACAGCTAGATTTTGCACCGTTTCTGTAGAGGTCTCGCGCGCGATTGATTTACACAGCGTTCCACCCTCGTATGATGGACAAGCCGAACGCAGCTCATTTAGACGCTCGAAGACATGTCGCGAGCGTGTGTGATAGATTTTGGTGGTAGCTGATGAGCATTTATTCTAATCGAGTTTGCTTATAATAATAGCTATCACTCAGCTATCCAGATGGCGCCATTTGAGGCATTATATGGGCGAAATGCATCGCCGATTGGCTGGTTTGAAGTAGGAGAATCGGGCCGTTGATTAGCCAAACATTGTTCGTGTCAGCCGAAGAAAAGGTAAAGCTTATCGAGAACGCCTACCGACCTACGTAGCCGCGTAAATCATATGCAGACGTGCGGCGCAGTAAAACCCTCGGGAATTCAATGTGAATGATCGTGGGTATTTTTGAAAGTATCCCCGATGAAAGGGGTGATGAGATTCGGCAAGAAAGGTAAGCTCAAAATTCTGAAGGTTTGTCTGGGCCATACGTATTCGTAGAAGAATAGGCCAAGTAGCGTATGAATTGAACTTGCTTCTAAGAATTAGAATTCGTTCATCCAGTCTTTCATGTATCCATACTGAGGAAATGCATAGGAGACCTGTCCAGGCAGTCCCACCCAGGATATCCAGGTTACGTAAGAGCCGGCTCACGAAGAGGTTCCAATAGAGGCCATCCCAGATTTACAGATTCACGTATTGAGAACTAAAGATACTACGTCTGGTCAAAGTATTGTGGCGTAACAGGAACCGAGAGAAAATGACGTGGAAGGCGGAGGAAGATATGAAAACCAGATACCCTCATTTGTTTCAAGCCTAGTCAAAGCATGTGTATGTTAATGTTATTACCTATGCAAAGATCTTATAGGTTGTATATGTATAAATGAGAAATATTGATGTTTAGTTATCGAATGAATCTTTATAGTATCGTGTGAGTAAATTGCATTGGACTTTTCTGTGTTTTAGGATTTTGGGATAGTCCAGATTACAGGAGAAACTCTGCCGAAATTTTGCTAAGAACAAGTTAAGCTAGTTGAGTAGTCCTTCAATCATGCCTCCCAAGGTGAGACGTGACAAACAACAACCACCGGGGTCACCGCATCATCTTCTTCATCAACTTGCATGGCGCCTGCAGCAACATCTTCCTTCGCATCCATATCTAAGTCATAAGCACCATAAGTAAGGAATGTGGCCTCATCATCATCAAGTGGCTCCTCAAAGGTTAGACCCACTCGGCATATCAACATATCACTCTCAATGAGCGGGTACCATGCCTCTAATGTCGTCATCTCCTCTACGATAAGGTCGACCTCCTAGTCAAATACTTATAATTCCAAAGCATTCCAAATATATGACTGTTACACCCTGTAAATTCCCGGCAAATAGATGGACTATTCGCTATTGGTTAAGAGTATTTGAAAGCCATACATGCTAGAAAAGGCCCTAGGGGAAAGATCGGACAAGCGCCAAGGCAGCGCGTCGCAAGGCAATGTGACTTATAAATTGCATTCGAATGCAATTTATGTTGTCTATTATATAAGCCCCACTTTGGTTTTAATTGATTAAATTTCATGAAAATTTCCAGAATCTCGCGAGGAACAGAGAGGGTGCAAAGGGGGAACAAATATCGTCCATTACGCTACCAAATGATCACTAGAAAAAAATATAGGTCCCGTGGATACGCTTACAACTTAAATGAGTCGTGTTTTCTAAGCTATTTGATACATTTTCATGTGATTTTATATAAAAGTGAAGATAAGTGCCAACCAACATGATTAGCTTTGTTTTGTAGGTTTTTGATGACTTTTGAGGAGCAAATTCATAAGTTGGTGAAGTAGAGGCTTGGAGACTCCGAAGAAACACGCAAACGTCGGCAAAGAGGAGGCCCAAACAGCCCGCTCTCGCGCGTCGGCAATGTGCCACTTCAAGCAGTGCTGCCCAAGACAGCCCTCTTCGCCGCATTGGCAACGTGCCACGGCAGGTGGCACCGCCACAAGCCTGGCGTAACGCGCGCCCGGCAACCGTGCCACGCCGCCAACGCGCGGTGGTGTCGCCAGTGGCCTAGTTTCCTGGCGATTTTAAAGCCTCCGCGATAGGGCCGTGGCATGGAGGCAATGCTCCGCGTTACACTCCGGGACACGTTGCGTGTTATTCCTGGAAAAATTATCTACTATTATAAATAGCACACTTAGGTTTATTTTCTTTGTGATATTCGACTTGGTGGAGCAAGAACGTGGGTTACAAAGTAACATTGAGGACGAAAATTCTAAGGTTCTTCTCAATCTCTTCTTTCTTCCATTCAATTGCTTGTGTATGATTAACACTTGTTTTAGGATGATTAATCCACAAATGAGTGGCTAATTCTCCTTCTTGCCGAGGTTATGAACTTGTGTCACAATTGTAATTATTGATTGCTGGTTTATTTTCTCTTTTCTTCCATGGTTGTTCTATTTAATTCTTGTTCCATTTACATTAATGTCCTGCCAATGTTAGTGTAAATTCAAAAAGTCGGGTTTCACCCGAGAGGGCACGAAATTGGAAAGTTGTGAATTAATAGGATATGATCTTTTCTTGGTTCAGGAGAATTGGGAATTGATTTACCTTCTGATAGAAATATACCGAAAGTCGTATTAGTCATGTGTGGAACCGGTTTCGTATTGCTAGAACTTGAATTCCTTCTTATCACGAAAAATGTAGGTGGAAGGTTCATGATTCTTAAGTTGGGTTAAATACGAGAGTTTTAATCCATAGGCGTAGTTCCGACTAGCAACCTAGAGGAAAAGATAACTTGTTTAATTAGTAGTTTGTTTTTCACATATTCTTCGTGAATCAAAGATGCTCTCATCTATAGTTAAGACTCAATTGTATAGATAGCTTGTTAGTACAAAATATATTTCCCAAAACAAACAACTTTTCTTTACGCCGTTGTCTTCATTGTTAGAGTTCTAGTAAATTAACACTTGAAAAGGTTTTACCCCGAGTCCAGCCCTTTGGGTTCGACATTCCGGTTCCTTAAAAGAGCCACTATATTACTTGTACGACCTGCATAACTCTTGCGGGCTCATCAAGCTTTTGGCGCCGTTGTCGGGATTGGCAATCGTAAAATTTTTTTTTCTTAAGTGTTAGTTAACGACTCTATACAAGCGTTGACAATCGTGTTTTTAATTTTATTTTATTTTAAAAAAGAAAAAAATATATTTTTGATTGCTTTTGGAATACCCTTCTTGACATGACATCTTGGAACATAAATGGTTTAGATGGTGAATACTCATACTTTGATGAGTCTTGTCTGATTCTCGTGAGACACCACTTGTGGCAAATACCTATAACACGTGTAACATATGTGGTGGTCAAGATGGCCATTGGGATGGCTGTCCAAATGCTACCCCATTCCCCGAACCCCTACCGTGATCCTTCGTTGTTTTTGCTGAATATAGGCATGATGAAAATGAGGACTTGGGACGCCAAGCTCGAATAGAAGACATAAAGGCGCATGCTTGAGCAAACAGAAGCAACGAGGGAGAGGTGTGATGGAAGCAATGAGAATTCAGCTAGCAGAGAATGGAGAAGCTCTAGAAAGGATGAGCTTTAAATTACGGAGATGATTGCCGGTGGCCGAAACCTCGTGATCAATTGCGTGACATGGAAGGAATAGCCAAGAGGAAGTACAAGAGGAAGACACGGTGAATTTTCAAATGAAGCCCTAAGACATTTAGAACCTCTTGAGTGTCCCCGTGAGGAGCTCATACTTGTAGAAAATCCATTCGTGTGGGAGAAGAGATAGAGTACACACCATTTGCAAAATACCGATAGAGATAGATGTTGATGCGAAGGAGAGGTATACAAGTAAGGGGGTCAATTGCATTACAGCTAAAACCAAGGTGCATTGACTCACCAAGCATTTCTCTACCTTGAGCTTCTGCGGACGACATTGAAATAGAGTCTCCCAGGCTTATAGAGAAATGTCTAGAGGAGGACCAAGCCCCGTACATTTTGAAATTTGCGGATTGTAACGGACAAAATGACTTCACTTACTTAAGGACCAATAAACATCAAAGGCGACATCTACCGCTTGGTCCTTACAATTTTCACCACCACCCCAGAGCATAAAAGAAAATTAGAGAAGAAATTGGGGGTGAGATTCATATCCTCAAGGTGGAGGAAAAAGTGGTGAAACTTGACACGCAGTCAGCGACGTAAAATTAGGCAATCGCTTGGGAGGCAACCTAAGGGTACCACTGTGCCATTTTAATTTCGTGCATTTTTATTGATTTTATTTATTTTGATCTTTTGTTGTTTTTGTGGAAAGTTAAGCACGATGGAGGGGAAGTCTGAGTACCCGTGAAGGAGGAAGCTAACAAGCGTGAAGAGAAAAAGTGTGGGTGAACACCCACTTGTGCAAATTTGAACGAAAGCATGCTGTTGGCTAGGCCTAAAAGCACCAGGGAGTATTTCACCCCGTTGAAATAAAGTTAATTTGATGCTATGAGGACATAGCATGATTTAAGTGGGTGAGGGGAAATTTCAAAAAATTTCCGTGCTTAACAAATTTTTGGTGAATATAATGCTTGTGGAAGAAAAAATATTTGGAGAAATTTGAAAATTTTTGTGAGTCAAGCATGAATTATCACCCGCTGGTTTCTTTTTTCTTGCTCGTTCTTTTCCGACGGGGTCTTTGAACCGAAGAATAAATTTTGTTTTATTTTTTTTATTTTTTTTATTTTTATTTCTTATTTGTCTGTATATAATGTTTTAGTCGGTTAGACTGCTTTCCGAAGATGGATGGATGACGACTGGCCTTGAGGAAAATTAGTCAATAGGTTTGTTCTTTTGTAAACGCATAGCTAATGGATGCTTGATATTCTTTTTATGTGTTATGAATGATTGTGAGATGCAAGTATGTTAGTATTAAAGCATGTAAATGTATAACTTTGTTTGAGACACTAGGCTCTGAACTTGTCTCGATATGATTGAAGCTGAATTTTAAATTCTTGTGATTAGCCGAGTAAGAGTCCGCCGAATGTGTCTTGAATTGGAGTATGCAATGAGTGTAAGGTTTTGAGTATTCTGTGTTATTGTGGAATGTCTAGAACTTGCCTGGTGTGTGTATGAGCGAAATGAAGGATGTAAATTGTAGGAGATGATTTAGGCATTTCTTTGAATTAACCTAATCTTTATCCCTTGTTTTACCTACCTTGAGAAATTAATCCTAGTCGCCCCCATTGAGCCTTAGCCTATTCCTTGATAGCCGCAACATAAGCTTAACCATTTTTTTTCATTAGCCTTGAATTTGATCCAAAGCTCCTAAGTGCTGGAAGAAGAAAAATCTGAAAGAGGAAAGGAGTGAGAAGAATGAAAAGAAAGGGAAAGTGGACGTTGTAAAAAGTGAGAAAGGTCAAAGGTGCACTTTTGTGAAAATGGTTGATTGTTAGTAAGGAGTAAGAACACAAATGAATAAAAAAATTATTTATACAACTCCTTACTAATGAGCTAAAAGTGCCTAAAAGAAATGGAGAACGAAAGAGGAAAAAGAAAACTACAAGGATAAAAGGTGGAAGTAAGGGAAGGGAAGTTCACAATGAGGGAGTGATGTATAGAAAGCGCTTAGGAAGATAGTCACTATTATCGATCACAATAGTACCTACCTACACCCGAGTTACATTACAAATCCCAAAATCCTAATTGATCTTACATTCGCACATCCTCAAATTAGTGGAGTCCAACACTAAGGGCAAGCTTATGGGTCATTACATGGTGCATGTGAATTCTTTGTGAGAGTGGGAGTGAAATTTGATTTATGTTCCCACACATGTGTGATAAAAATGTTTTTTAAGGCGGTGATGCTGGGTAACTCTCTTTCCGTGAGGGCACATGTTTAATGAAGGATAAAATTCATGTGGGATTTCTTAATCAGTTGATTGACATGAGTTTACAAAGATTGAGAGTCGATTCTTGAGGTTAAGAAGTCTTAACATAAGCAGATTTCATAGCATGTCTTATTTTTAGTTTGTATCTTGGGGCCAATCATAGCCGTAATTTGAATTATCTTGATAGATTAGCTATGTGTGAGTCTTTATTCACATGAGATAAAAGGTTGTCTGAGACTAAATAAGATTTAAGTGTGGGGTTGTGATCACTTCTGAAAAAAATATAGTCCCGTGATACGCTTACAACTTAAATGAGTCGTGTTTTCTAAGCTATTTGATACATTTTCATGTGATTTTATATAAAAGTGAAGATAAGTGCTAACTAACATGATTAGCTTTGTTTTGTGTTTTTGATGACTTAGAGAGCAAATCTATGAGTTGCGAAGTAGAGGCTTGAGACGGAAGAAACACGCAAACGTCTGCAAAGAGGAGGCCCAAAACAGCTCGCCTACAAGCCGGCAACGTGCCACTAAGCAGCAGGCCGCCCAAGACAGCCCCCCTCGCTGCATTGGCAACGTGCCACGGCAGGGTTGGCACCGCGACCAAGCCTATGCAACGCGCTGCCCTCGGGCAAACGCGGCCACGCCGCCAATGTGCCAGGTGCCGCCAGGTCGAAGCCGGCGATTTCCAGTAAAGCTCCGCGATAGGGCCGTGGCACGGGAGGCTCCGCGTTACACTCCGGTGACACGTTGCTTGTTATTCCGACAAATTTCTACTATTATAAATAGCACACTTAGGTTTATTTTCGTATATTCCTCGACTTGGTGGAGCAAGAAGTGAATATGTGCAAACATTGAGACGGTACCCTAGGTTCTTCTCATCTCTTTCTCTTCCATTCAATTGCTTGTATGATTAACACTTGTTTTAGGATGATTAACCAAATGAGTGGCTAATTCTCCTTCTTGCCGAGGTTATGAACTTTGTGTTGCAATGTAATTATTGATTGCTGGTTTATTTTCTCTTTCTTCCATGGTTGTTCTATTTAATTCTTGTTCCTACTACATTAATGTCTCGGCCAATGTTAGTGTAACCAAAAAGTCCGGTTTCACCCGAGAGGGCACGAAATTGAAAGTTGTGAATTAATAGGATATGATCTTTTCTGGTTCGGGAGAATTGGGAATTGGATTTACCTTCTGGATAGAAATATACCCGAAAGTCGTATTAGTCATGTGTGGAACCGGTTTCGTATTGCTAGAACTTGAATTCCTTCTTATCACGAAAATGTAGGTGGAAGGTTCATGATTCTGTTGGGTTAAATAATAGAGTTTTAATCCATAGGCGTAGTTCCGACTAGCAACCTGAGGGAAAGATAAAACCACGTAAATTAGTAGTTTGTTTCTTCACATATTCTTCGTAACTTCAAAGATGCTCTTATCCATAGTTAAGACTCCAATTGTATAGATAGCTTGTTAGTACAAAAATATATTTCCCAAAACAAACAACTTTTCTTTACGCTATTGTCTTCATTGTTAGAGTTTTAGTAAATTAACACTTGAAAAGGTTTTACCCCGTAGTCCGGCCCTTTTGGGTTCGACATTCGGTTCTTAAAAAGAGCCACTATATTACTTGTACGACCAAGTATTACCCTGCGGCTCATCACCAAACGTAGTCCAATTCTAAATTAACCTCAGGTACCGGTATTTAGTAGCAGGGAGCATCTCTACGGAGTTAGTTTAGCGAAATTCGACTGACAAATTGTCGTGCTACCGGGTTAAGGTAAGTAGAATTACTTAAAATTAGTGTCAATATACTCCTAGCCTTAAAGTGAATATTCTCCCTTCGACTTTCGAGAAATAGCAGCTTGACCGTTCTTCGATAAGCCTAAGTTTAGGCTATTAATATATCGGAAAGTGACGTTGTCTTTCGTAATAGTGATGTATTTAGTACTAATTGACGTGTATGTGAATGCAATTGGGAGAAATAGCTGGAGTACTGACCGAGCTTCGTCCGATAGTCCGATAACCCGAGGTTAAGGTATGTAAAGCCGCTTTCTTTCGCAAGTAGGTAGCTTTGAGCCTTGTATATTCAGCAGTAGACTCCGTAATAGAAATCCTGGAGTTGAATATTGAGTAATGTGCAAGTTCAGTAAGTCCGGTTTGTCGCTGTCACATCGCATCAAACCGAAAGGTAGTAAAGCACAGCCAAATGGCGAGTTAGCATTCCGCATCGCATAGCCGTATGTAATTAGAAAGCATGTTTTTAGAATAATATGTCGATATTCGTAATAAAAGTTAGTAAAGTAAAATCGATAGACATATAGTAACTTGGCTACAAGACAGCCATACAAATAAATAGCATTTTGGCTACAAATTAGCCATACAGACAGATAGTATCTTGGCTGGGCCAGACATTGGGTTGCCGCACATGATATCTTGGCCACGATTAGCCATGCAATAGATAAAGATCACAGATTCAGTATAAAAATATATGAGAATTAGATAAACAGCGTAAAGAGATCGAATAAGGAATCGAAGTCGATAGTATTTTTCTAGCTTAAACATGCTATTTATGTGCCTATTGTTTGTTGAGACTTGGTCAGTGTCGTGAGGGCACCCTTGTTGAGCGTCCTCACGCCCCCCTGGGTTGGTAATCGTGTCGCCCACTTGGCCGGTGGGTTTACGTCAATCCAAGGGAGGGCATGCCGTCCCCTCATTTTGACGAAGATGGGATGAAGCTTTCCCCATATCGGGGTCAGACGCACTACAGCATCGGCACCCGTTGAGTTTGTGTCCAGGTACCGTCCAAGACATGATATTCCCCGTTGAGCAGTTCCAGGGAACACGCATGCTCCCTCGTGCGATAGCCCTGAGTTTGTGTCCAGGAAACAAATTCATTCACATGCGTATATACCGTACAAAAGAGTCCTCCCACTGTTACACCTGCTATTTATATCTGAGGATATGGCCCGAGCCGGAGACCTGTGGAGGCCGGTAGAGGAGATCCGAAGTGAGCAGATGATTGGAGTGACTTATTTTTTGGCTGGTTTTGACCGTGTAGGGGTATATAGATTGTTTTTCTTGGCGCCTATCCTGGGCCATGGGGGTTGGTATTCGCTCTTGCTTGCTACTTGTATATCTATTTATGTGCTATATATTAGCTACTAGACAGCAAACCGTCAGTTGCCTACAGGTACGATTCTGCCCTATCAGTACAGAAAGTTTGATTCAGTTTATATAAGCTTCTTCAGATTTAGCTATCTCCCTATACGTAATTGCTAGTTATGCTATCTATGTTCCTGTTTTCAGTTGTATTATTTCGCCAGCTTTGCATACTCAAGATCGGGCCGTACCGACGCCCAAAGGCGCTGCATTACTTGCCTGTGTACTCATAGACGAGGAGGTGATCCTCGTGATTCCAGCCCGCCTATAGAGTCACGCCTCCTCGTCATCCGAGTCCATTTTCCTCTAAGAGGTGTAAGCTCTTTTCCTTTTGTTGTACAAGATGGGTAGGTCGTACCCGTCCCGATCATTTCTATTGTTACTCATAGAGGCTTGCAGATTGTATATACTATCTCCCCGTGGTCGGGCTGGAGCTTGGCCGTGTGAGGCCGTGCGCTTTGTTATGCTAGTATTTTTGTTTTATGTTGGCCGTGTGGTGGGGCCTTAGTTTGACAAAGAGTGGTGACCTTGCCGTCACGTAGCTTTTCGCCTTTTCCCTATGTTATGCTTCAGATGACTAGACAGCTTGGTGGCCTTGTCGGCCCGCATAGGTTCCTTGATATTAGAATGTTTCTGGTTAGCCGTTGATGCTTTCACTGTGTGGCTATAGGCCCAAGTTGGCCTGAGAGGCCGTGTTTACACCGTTGTATAGCCCTTTGTTTCCGTGAACCTCGAGATAGAGCTAGCCAGCACCAGATGCCTAGGCCCACCAGTTAGTAGTCTAGGTCCTTCTAGGGCCTGTGTGCCGCTATACCCCTGTGGTGGGGCGTGACAATGACCTTACCAAGTCTCATCATGAGCTACCGACGCCTATAGTAAGAAGAGGGTCTGTGGAAAGACAAAGTGTCCTTCATCCTGTGACGCCTATCTTTTTCTAGCCAAGTGTCCTATCAACGTATGACAAGGTCCGGCATCCTCCTCCCTCACCCGCCTCGCCTCAAGAACACATTCAAGAGACTCGTCCGAAAATATTTCTATTGTAATTGTCTTGTGATGCTCTCATTGTCATGAATCACAACACAAATGTTGATCAACATTCCCTTACATCAACATGTATACCAAGGCAATCCACTCAAGTCACCTCTGTCATATGTGTCCCATAGAGAAAGAGAGCACACACCAACTTCAGCCACACCTTTTCCTCCCTATTAAAATAAGTAAAACTCCCAATGTGGAATTAGTGCCATTATGATCTCTCACCGCATAATGTTTGATGGATGTCTCTATATGACGGCTTCTCCAACAAGATGAAATACTTCGAAGGGTCTATTGTAGGTGTCTCTAGGAAGGTATTGAACTCATTTGGGAATCACACCACCTGACCTCTCGATTTTACCTTTGGTGCTCTATCTCGAATGAGGTATCCCAATTTGCGAGAACTCCTCACCAATGTGAGGTTGCACCTCCGCTCATTAAAGATGTAACCTGCTCCCAACTCATGTATCTTGTGCCGAATGTCGGGGAACTCAAGTGCCAAATGATCCCCATCTATCCAAGCTTCTCGTGTGCATGGCTTTGCATCTTTTTGAGTGTTGAACCAAGTAAGCCCATAATGTTTTACCGCTTTGCTCCAAATCTCCCCCGTTGTGTCTAGCTTGGAAGCCGAAGAATTAGCCCACATTTTTCCTTTTATGGGCTCTTTTGATTGTTTTGATCCGGTGGAACAAATCTACATCCTTTCCTTTAGACGCCATGGTACCTAACAAGCAAAAATGAAGAACTTCACAAAATTATCTCATGAACAAAATGACTAACTAATTAAGTATTGAAGGTACAAAGTCCAGCCCACACTTAATTTGCTAGCATACTTGTAAAAATTTGTCAAATGGAGTACTCAAGACTTCCCCCATCATCATTCAATCTCATCAATTCAATTTAATTCACTAACTCCATACTACACCAAGTTCATGGATTTTTTTTCTTTCTTTTTCAATCCCTTTTAGCTTTTAGCTTTTCAATAATGCTTCACCTAGGCCATCCCTCTCACTTTCCTCTTCCAATTCTTTACTCAAGTAATTCATGTAATGAAGTAGTACTATTCAATTCACTCAACAAACAACAATCAATTTTTAATACCATTCATCATGAATTAAACAAGAATTTCAACAACTCAAACATTATTTATATTCAAGAATGTAATACCCATTTACTTTCTCTCTCTATAATTAATAAATCTACCCGCCAATATTCAAGACTTCAATTATCCAACCCCATCATCATTCTACAAGTTCAAATCACCATACTCAATCAAGAATCAAGCTACCCAACAAAGATAACGTACTATCATGGAAGAATTTAAGACTTTAAGCTTGTCAAACCCAAAATATGAAATTTAAGCTTTTCACCAACAATGGTGATTTGAGTTCTAAATCTTGGGATAGAAGGGTATGGGAGCATGATTTCAACATTTTCTAACCAAGAGAGAATACATATACTTACTTGAGTTGATGATGAGAGCTTCACCAAAGTATTGGAGAAGACAATAATAGAGGGGAGAGGGGAATGGGGAGCTACGACCCAAGAGAGAGAGAGATGGAGAGAGATAGGGAGAGAGAGAGAGAGAGAGAGAAATTTTAACTTTTTGCTTTTTGTTTTTCAACATTTTGAGGGGAAAGGATGAATGAGACATTGACTAAAATTGACCAAAATATTTCGTCCATCAAGTCCCTGGTGCACGCCCCCATTGTCTCATAACAAACTTAAAGAAAATTCTTTGTAAACATGAGATTGGCACGGCGCACCACCCATAGCCTCACCGAAAAAAAAATTTCTTCGCATCTTTTAACTCCTAAAGATCCCATGCTAGGCATCTCACCCCCAATTACACTTTTAGCTCAATGTCCTTACAAATTTTTTCTTGCCTCTATAGTTCATCTCTACAAAATAAAGCAAAAATATGCAAGGAAATGTTAGAAGGATGATTGCTCCTATCATGAATTTTAGCATAGTTCGTGGCACGATATTCATGGGTTGTCGCCCATACAGTGCCTAATATAGTCGTGCATGACTATGGCCCCTGTCACTCCTTCATCCGGAGTGGATTTGTGACCATACCAAGGATCTGCTAAACTTTCACGCAGCACCCGTTGCTGCACTAACTGACTACAACCTCCAAGCTTCCTATTGGGTTCACTATGAAGTCCTAATAATGAGGTGGCATTCGTGCTACATGAACACTTCAAACACAACCTCCAGACCATCTACTCTCATAGACATCTTACCCGACTAAACATGTATGATAATGTGTCCCTGGTGGCTAGAAGTCCTCTCCCCAAAATGAGGGGAACTGCTGCATCGACCTCATAGTCCAGATTATAAAGTCTACACCGTAGGATGAACGATCCTACCTTAATCAAGACATCTTCAATGATTCCTTCATGATAGTCTAGAGACCAGTCTGCCAGCTTCAACGTCACTGTGGTAGGACGTGGTTAACCTAATCTCAAGGTTCTGAATAGGGATGAAAGCATGAAATTGATGTTCACACCCAAATCACATAAGCTGGAACCAACTTCCATGCTCCTAATAGTGACAGGGATAGCATAGCTCCGTAGATCCTTTAGCTTTTTAGGAATTTTGTTCTTGATTCAGGAACTGTACTCTTTCGTAAGAGCCACAATTTTAAACTCCATATGCCTCCTATTATTTTCCACCATATCCCTGAGATACCTAGTGTACTTTGAGACCCCCCCTGCAAAACCTCCACGAACGGAATATTAACATAAACTACTTTAACAACTCAAGAAACTTACTACAAGTTGTGCCTTCTGTCTTCTTATTCAACCTTTGAATGAATTGAGAGGAGGTGATTCAGCTACTACAATTGCCGCCAGGTTGCCAGACTCCCCCACCTCGCCTTGGAACTCACAACCTGTTCCTCAAGAATATTTTCTTTCGGGGATAGCCTCACCCAAACTAAGCTTACCAATGCACAAGAAGATTGCGCTCACATTTTCCTTGAGGTTATTCTCGTGATACCAAGGAGTGCCCCCTATGGTCTATTGTTCTATTGTAGGGACAATTGCCTCATTTTACTTTCAAGCTCATGGATGGACTTTTGCATTTCATTAACCAGTTGCATCTATTTCACCATCCATTGTTTCATTGTCTCCTTAAGAGAACTCCGCTCGCCGCCGGTCCGTGGCCTTTAATAAGTGTTCTTGGGCCTTTGGAAGCCTTTTGATTCCCTACCCATGAGGGATTTTCTCCATTCTCGTTACGCCCGCTATAGCCACATTACCTACAAAACCTCCACCACGTTCTTGTTTTCCCACAAAATATACAGACTGAAGATTAAGAGGACAACCTTAATAAGCGTGGCTTTCTCCACATGCCTCACATGATGGTGGTGGGATTTTGTACCTTCCGTACCTATAGCACTTCTGTCTTCCTACTCGATGTGGTCACCAACTTGCGTATCGGTCCACTAACCGGCCTAATGTCTGATCTGATTGCCGCAACATTATCCACCTTAAGCTTCCGGCACCTTGTCGCCCTTAAACTCCGCTTATGTCTTGATAATTGATCACGAGAAAAAATATAGGTCCCGTGACACGCTTTATAGCTTAAATTAGTCGTGTTGTCTAAGCTATTTGATACATTTTCATGTGATTTTATACAAAAGTGAAGATATGTGCTAACCAACATGATTAGCCTTTGTTTTGTAGGTTTTTGATGACTTTTGAGGAGCTAATTCATGAATTGGTGAAGTAGAGGCTTTGAGAAGGAATCAACACGCGAACGTCGGTAAAAGGAGGCCCAAACAGCCCACCCGCGCGTCGCCAACGGCCACTAGCAGTGCTGCCCAAGACAGCTCCCCTGCACGTTGGCGCATGCCACGGCAGGGTGGCTCGCGACTCAAGGATGTGTGACGACGCCTGCTGGGCCGTGCCACGTTGCTATCATGCAAGGTGCCGAGGCCGATTGTGCTGATTTCCAAAGGAGTTGCGATGCCTCCGTGTCACGGAGGCAAAGGCTCGCTGATACACTCCCGTAACACGGAGCCGTTCCACGACAGGCCAAATTAACCACGTTTTTCATTTACTATAAATAGGACCCTTAGCTCCTAATTCCATTTGTCACGATTTTATTCGAAATCGCATAGGAGAGAAGGGAGAAGTGGGAGAACTCAGCTAGGGTTTGGCAAATTCCGTTCTCATCTACCAATCTCATGTAAGTATGTAGTTTAGAGTAGATTAATAGTAGTTTGAGTAATTTTACGAACATGCATGGCAAGAACCCTTCCTCTAGGGTTGAACCCATGGATTATGATTGTAATTCTATGGTGTTGTTTTGAAATTGAGTTATTGATTGTTATTTTCATCTTGCATTCTGATTTGTTGGTTGTTTTAATGATTGATCACCATGAAAGCATATTTGTTAGCTTGGGAAATAGCTTGAGAAGGCATTACCTAGGTCGGGACATGAGAATGTGGGGAGTATGAAGTAATCTCGAGGTTCCGTGTTTGATAGAATATATCAACACTCTTGCTTGGTTAACACACTGGGGTTATGAAAGACCAATAGATGTCACATAACCACTCAACAAAGTAGTTGTGAGGCTAAGTTAAAGTTAAATGGTTAGACGCAGAAAGTCCCTAATCGTTTCCCGCAAACTACAAATAATTGATTGCCCGCGACTAGAAAATTAAACTCCGCTCACAATGATGCAATGCAGTGAGGCTAGATTGCCTGTTTAGAGGCTCAAAGACCATGAACATGCAATTAATTAAGTGTGAAACAACAATTGATAGTCCCATGCTTATTCCATTGTAAATCGTATTATCGCATGATTATCTGGTTTTAACTCTATGTTGCTCCTAAGCACTGCATTTCCGTTGACCCAAACTTAGACTTAATTATTCTTCAAACGAAATGTCTATCACCAACAGACAGAGAGGTGAAGATCTACTGAGGTGCTGGGTAGTTAGAGGAATGGGTCCAGCCTCCTCGTGGGTTCTACATTCCGGCTCTTAAAAAAGAGCCACTATATTACTTGCACGACCTGCACTTGCGGGCTCATCAAGTTTTGCGCCATGTCGGGGACTCCTAAGGAAGTTTTGATAACTTATCTATTTTTGTGTGATTTATTAAATTTTCCTTAAGTGTTGAGAAACTTGGTCTTAGTCTCTTCTATTGCAGTGTGACAGTTGTCCTCTGCCGAGCTGGCTAGAAATAGAGAGCTTGTGAAACCGTTGCTTGAACTCGAACGTCAAATCCATTTGCAAAGGAGAGTAGCTCTAGAGAAAAAGCTGAAGAGACTTCAAGAAAAGGTACAACAACAACCACATGGGACAAGCACAAATCAAGTATTCGGCAATGGCAAAGAAGCATTCGCCTCGCGAAGTGGCAATCCCACTAGCGATGAACGTGACCTCTAGTATCACCGAGCTCCTGGAGGGAACTTGGAGCTTAAAATGTAATATGGTGCAGTTGTAACATTCTAGTGGTCAGTTCACTGGAACGGCACATGAGGACCCGCAGCGACAAGACTTACGTAGCTTTCTTGAGATAAGTGACAACTGCTTTGTCCCCACGGCGTGTCCACGATGGGTCCGATTGACCCTCTTCCCATTTCTCACCGTTGGGAGAGGCGAAAAGTGGTCAAGGCCGAGCCACCGAACTCCATAACTTCAAGGAATGACTTGGCTAGAAAGTTCCTTTATCGATTCTTTCCTTCAGTAAAACCGCAAAGTTGAGAAGTGAAATACTTCCGCTCCGTAAGCTCGATGAGAACTTATATATGGCTTGGGAAAGATTCAAGTCATTGTTGAGAGACCGCCCCCATCATCCGCCACAATCAAATGAAGTGCTGGCCCATACCTTTGTAGAAAGTCTAGACTCACATACAAAAATATTACTAGACTCTCGCAATGGTGGGCAAGCTTTGGAGAAGACATATGACGAGTTGTACACTTTGTTGAATGTAATCTGCACAAGGAAATCCTCGTGAGGGCACAAAGAGTCAAGAGGCGTGAAGAAGATCGTGGCTGACAGAAGCAGATAGTTTGAAATGCCTTGGCAAGATGAAGTAGCTTCGCTTCAACATCGCATGTTGACTCAGCCTCAATAACCGAGTATGCACCAACACTAGAGCCGTTAATGCCTCAACAAGCTCCTAGTTTGTGTGAAATTTGTGGTAATAATGGGCACAATGCGTAATCTTGTGGAGCCAATCCGGAATCGGGCCAATTTTTTTTTTGAAATGTGCAAATGGAATCAGAATTTTGGGAACAACTCCAACAATACCAAGGGCTACCCGAATTCTTTTTGGGGTAGTTGTGCGTAATTTTATGCAACCTCAACAACAGCAAAGACGCTAGAATAGGCAGATTGATGGGCGCAGTAGCAGCCGCATTGGAGGAAACACTGCAGAAAATTATGGAGACCCAGAATCGCTTAGCAGAAAATCGCTTTAGGATGGCAAGCAGACTTAATAATCGCCATAGCCACCAATCTTGAAAACAAGTGGGTCAAAATAGCAGCTGCTCAAATATGAGGCCGCAAGGGGATTACCAAGTGACGCAGATCCTAACCCCCAGCAAACATAAATGCCATCAGTCTTAGAAGCGGAAGACAGTTAGCTGATGCAAGGCCTAGAGAGTTTAGAAAGGAGATGTGGTCGTGGGAGTTTAGTAAGCATCTGTGACCACCACCGGCACGAGAGCAAATCGTAGTGTTGGGCAACAAAATGTTCAATCTTCATTGCAGCCAGCAAAAGACCACCACCACCCTTCCTCAGAGATTCAAAAGAGCAAGGAGGAGGAACGTTTCAAAAAGTTCTTTGAGAATTTCAAAGAACTTCATATAAATTTATATCTTTATTGATGTCTTATGTGGAATGCCTAAGTATGCTAAATACTTGAAGGATGTGATGGCAAACAAAGTTAGATTGGTGGACGTCCAGACTGTAGTACTGACTGAGGAGTGCAGTCACAGGGTATTGAGCAAAATGCCAAAGAAGCTCAAAGACCCCGAGTTTTACCCTCCCCATACAAATTGGTAAAGCCGGGTTCGAGCTTTGTGTGATTTAGGGCAGCAAGCCAATCTAATTCCCTTATCCTTATTCAACACCTTTGGGTTGGGAAGAACCGAGACCGACAAGGTTGATGTGCGACTGGGCCGACAAGTCGCGAGTGACACTGATGGAATTATAGAGGACCTTCTCATCAAAGTAGGTAAATTTATTATACCATTGATTTTATTGTTTTAGATTTTTAGGTTGATGACCAGGTACACTTAATCTTGGGACGGCCATTCTTGGACACCGGAGGAGCGGTGATTGATTTGAAAGAAGGGACCCCCAAAATGAGGGTCGAGGATGATGAAGAAACCTTCCTAGTCTACCAAGAAATAAACCCATCCGCACACTACGAAACCTTTGTCAAGTTAGGGGGTTGGCAGAGGATGAGTGTGGGGTGGAGGGATTCCACAGGTGCATGGACAAGCGGGCAAGGTCAAGTGTTCACTCTGTCTGATAAAGGGCTTCGCAGAGTGAGAAGAAGTTGGAGAAAGGGAGGAACAGAGGGAGGCTATTTCAAATGAAAGAAAAGAAAGGAGATGGTTCTCGGGAAAGAGAACCTATGTATGAGGATGTCCTCAGTGGGCAGTCCACGTCGGGCCACGATGTAAAAATAAGGCGCCGCTTGGGAGGCAACCCAAGGGTACCGTGTACAATTCTTAAATTTTTTATTTTTGTTTGGATTTAGTTATTTTCATTTTTGTTTGTGTTTTTGGTGGAAAGTTAGGCACAGGTAGAGGGGAAGTCTGAGTACCCTCAGAGGAGGAAGCTAGTAAGCATGGAAGAGGAAAAGTGTGGGGTCGACCACCCGCTCGTGCAATTTGTGGAAAACATGCGACTAGCTAGGCCTAAAGGCTCTAAGAGTATTTCTCACCCTCTTAAAATTTTAATTTTAAGAATTTTTTAATTATATTAATTTATTTGTTGTTTTTGGATGATTTTGAAATTTCAAAAATTTTTGTATTAACAAATCGTTGGTGAATGTAATGCTTGTTTGGAAAAATGAGAAAATTTTGAAAAATCTTTGTGAGTCAAGCATGAATTCATCACCCGTTGGTTTTTCTTTCTGGGCTCTTTTCCGACGGGGTCTTTTTGAACCGAAGAATAAATTTTTATTTTTAAATTTTTATTTTTATTTTTATTTGTCTGTACATAATGTTTTAGTCATCGTTAGGGACTACTCGACGATGAAGAATGGATGACGACCGTCTTGAGGAAAATTATCGATAGATGTCGGGTTTTTTTTTTTTGAAACCTTAGCTAATGGATGCTTGATGTTCTTGTTATGTGCTAGATATGGTTGTATGATGCAAGTATGTTCAGTATTGAAGCATGCAAGTTTATAACTTTGTTTGAGACACTTAGGCTCTTGAATTTGACTCAATATAATTGAAGCTTAATTTTGAATTCTTGTGATTAGCTGAGTAAGAGTCTCGCCGAATGTGTCTTGAATTGAGCATGTGCAAAGTGAGTGTAAGGTTTTGAGTATTTTATGCTATTGTGGATTGTCTAGAACTTGCCTGGTGTGTGTACGAAGCGAAATGAAGGATGTGAATTGTAGGAGATGATTTAGGCATTTCTTTGAATTAACCCCAATTTTTTAATCCCTTGCTTGGCCTAATTCTTGAGAAATTAATCCTGTAGTTAGCCCCATGGAGCCTTGAGCCTATTCTTTGATAGCTGCAATATAAGCTTAATCCTTCTTTTTTATTAACCTTGAATTCGATCCAAAGCTCTTAAGCGCTTGGAGAAGAAAAATCTGAAAGAGAAAGAGTGAGGAGAATGAAAAGAAAATGAAAAGTAGCAAGTTGTATAGTTGAGAAAAGGACAAAGGTAATTTGTGTAAAAGTGGTTGATCATCGTTAAGGAGTAAGAAACAAAGTAATGAAAAAGTATTCATAGAGCTCCCACGACAAGTCAAAAGTGCCTAAATAAAAGGGGAAACAAAAGAGGAAAATAAAACCATCAAGGATAAAAAGGTAAGTGGTGAAGTGGGAAGTTCGCCATGAGGGCGTGATGATTAAAAGCGCTTAGGAAAGATAGTCACTACATCGGCCATAATAGTACCTACCTCGACCGAAAGCCACGTTAAACCTACAAAGTCCTGTTTGATCTTACATTCATACATCCTCAAATTAGTGGAGTAAAACACTAAGGGCAAGCATATGGGTCATGACATGAAGCATGTGAATTCTTTGTGAGAGTGAGTGTAATTTTTTTAATATACCCACACATGTTGTGATTTTAAAAATTGTTTTTGCGTGTGATTGGGTAACTCTCTTCGTGAAATATGTTTAATGAAGGATAAAATTCATGTGGGATTTCTTAATCAGTTGATTGGCATGAGTTTGCTAAGAGTGAGAGTCGATTCGTGAGTGTTAAGAAGTCTTAACATAGTTGTATTTCATAGATTGTTCTATTTTTAACTTGTATCTACGTAATCATTATAGTCGTAGTTTGAATCAACTTAAGGAAATTAGTTAAGGTGGGACTCTCCATATGCATGATATAGTGTTAAGGGTTGTTCGAGGACGAACAAGGCTTTAAGTGGGGCTGGTGATCACGGGAAAAATATAGGTCCCGTGACACGCTTTATAGCTTAAATTAGTCGTGTTGTCTAAGCTATTTGATACATTTCATGTGATTTATACAAAATGTGAAGATATGCTAACCAACATACAGATTATTAGCCTTTTGTTTTGTAGGTTTTTGATGACTTTTGAGGAGCTAATTCATGAATTGGTGAAGAGAGGCTTGGAGAAGGAATCAACACTCGAACGTCGGTAAAGAGGAGGCTTCAAAACAGCCCACTCGCGCGGTCGGCACGTGCCACGGCAGGCAGGCTGCCTAAAGACAGCCCCCCGCAAGGCAGCATGCCAAGGCAGGGTGGCTCACGACCAAGGATGTGACGCGCGCCTGGCAACCGTGTTGGCTTATGGCTATCGCGGCAAGGTGGCCGCGGCCGATTTTCTGCTGATTTCCAAAGGAGCTACATGCCTCCATGTCACGGTAAGCAAAGGTTCGCGATACACCAAGTGACACCTGAGCCGCTCCACGACGCCAAATTAAGCACGTTTTTCATTTACTATAAATAGACCCTTAGCTCCTAATTCCATTTGGTCACGATTTTACTGAAAACCGCATAAGATTGAAGGGAGAAGTGGAGAACTCATCTAGGGTTTATCAAATTCCCTTCTCATCTACCAATCTCATGTAAGTATGTAGTTTAGAGTAGATTAATAGTAGTTTGAGTAATTTTACGAACATGCATGGCAAGAACCCTTCCTCTAGGGTTGAAGCCATGGATTATGATTGTAATTCTATGATGTTGTTTTGGAATTGAGTTATTGATTGTTATTTTCGTCTTGCATTATGATTTGTTGGTTGTTCTTATGTTATTGTATCACTATAAAAGCATGTATTTGCCAGCTTGGAAACAGCTTGAGAAGGCATACCATGTCGTGATCATGAGAAAATGTGGGGAGCATGAAGTAATCTCTGGAGATGGTTCCGTGTTTGGATAGAAATATACCTAACACCTTGCTTGGTTAACACACGGGGGTTATGAAAGACCAATTTGGGATGTCACATCACCACTTGAAGAAGTAGTTGTGAGGCTAAGTTAAAGTTAAATGGTTAGACGTACGAAAGTCCTTAATCGTTTCCCCGTAAACCACAACATAATTGATTGCCCGCGACTAGAAAATTAAACTCCCGCTCACAATGATGCAAAGTTGAGGCTAGATTTTGTCATGTTTAGAGGCTCGAAAGACCATGAACATGCAATTCTAATTATGTAAAACAACAATTAATAGTCCCATGCTTATTCCATTGCAAATCGTATTATAGCATGATTATCTGGTTTTAACTCTATGTTGCTCCTAAGCACTTTCTTTAATATTTCGTTGACCCAAACTTAGACTTAATTATTCTTCAAACGAAAATGTCTATCACCAACACTTTAGATATTTAAGATCACACTAGAAAATGGGTAGTTAGGAGGAATGGGTCCGGGCCTCGTGGGTTCGACATTCCGGTTCCTTAAAAGAGCCACTATATTACTTGCACGACCCGTCAATTTTGGCTCATCAATAATCCCGACTCATACAATAATAATAAGGTTCAAGATAGCCTCATTTTATCATAACGACAACATCTAGTAGTATCTTGAACTCGGGCTTCAAACCCTCTATGAAGTTGTGCCCAATTATCTCCTAAGATTGCATGTGGTGTGTACAATCCCTCAAGTAACTCTTGTAATGTTCCCATGCTTGAGATAGCATTTCTCCATCTTTCTATACGAATTCAAAGATCTTTCCCCTCGCTATTTGTCTCTTCCTCCGAGGAAAATTGATTGATGAACTTATTGGAGAGGCTCTCCCGAGTAGTGATGGATCTTGCAGGCTCATTTTGAAGCTACTCCTTGGCTTCTCCGATCAAAGAGAACGAAAATAGCATTACTTTGACATATTCATCTGACACTCTTCTGGTAGTTAAAATATTGACTCAGCTCTCTACAAACTCATCGATGCCGTGGGGATCTCGTGCCGACTTGCCCTGTGTCTGGCAAGCGTTTGGACCAACCACACGGTCCCTTCTTTTAGCTCAAAGTTCCAAGTGATGGACAGTTTGACGATCGCTTTAGATGTGTTCTCCAAATTAGGCCTAGAAAAATGCATCACTAGAACTCTCTCATTCTCTTCACTCCGTCGCCTACGCGATGTTTTCCATAGCTATCCTTTTGAAAGATTCTCTATTTTAGGATTAAGAGAAGCCAAAGGTGGCTCCCTAATTTCCTCGCATTGGCCTACAATAAGGAAACAACCTGTGAACTTCAATAAAACAAGAAAGAAACGTAAAATACAAACTAGTGAAAGAAAATTCTAACCTGCAAATGATTAAATAATATAGAAGTCCCCGACAAAGGTGCCAATTGATGTTGCCTAACCGCATGCAATCGCACATGGTCGTCAAGTAATATAGGATTTTGAACTCCAAATATCACACGCAAGGGACTTGTTAATTTAATCGTTATAAGGTTGTCACTTTAATTTCACTACTATGCAAAATAGTTCAAATGAATATTGGTTTGGAATATTAAACTACTAAAACTGAAATGTAAAATTAACAAAGAAATAATTGCAAGATTGATTATATTTGATGATGGTGAAAGACTAAATAATGGAAGTTGGTTGGTTTCAAGTTGAGTTTTCAAGACATAATTAAACTGGTAAGATTCTTCCTAGGGTTGGGAGTTGCAATTTGCTATCCTATTTCTTGCAACTATCTCTAGAATCCAAGAACTATTTAATTAACCTTAACTCCTATAAACCTATGGTCGCAGGAGAACAACGAAATGACGATTATTCCTACCAGTATTTAAACTAAACGGGGTTGAAGGGCATATCCCTATCCTCAACAATAACTTCTATCCTATCACCAATGGGTTCAGGAGTCTCGACCTCGCATTCTGTATTAATTTTGAACCCTTTCGATTCCCTTCTCAAGTTCAATTGAAAGCGAACGGATTACTTACAAGGTAAACAATCTCATAAATAATAAATTAACACAAATAAATACAAACAACCTTAGTCGAAGAATCAAAACCCAATTTAATTAGTCTTTCAAACAATCAACCATTCACCATGGCTACAATCCTAGAATATAAGTTTAGCCTCCCATAGACAAGCGAAAAAACAAATATTTAGTCATTATCATACTAAAAATGAAGTAAAGAAGAGAAATATAGTTCTAAAACTCTATCTTTCTTTCAAACGACTTACAAGTTTTCATAAACGAACAACGGAATGTCAAAATGATTAAAGATTTCTCCAAGATGTCAAAAACTTCTTAACAAATGACCTAAGGCCTCTATATATAGATCATTCCAATGACGTTTCTACCTTTCAAAACTTTGCTTTTAAAATAAAAGTTTTTCTATCCCCGAGTTACCCTGGCGCGCTGCCACATGTATCTTTATCACAAAGCCATAGTCAAATTTCCAACAATTCTCAGCTCCGAAGAAAGGTCCGGCGTGCCGATCCCTCTCTCGTCTCGCCAAGGTGTTCATCAAATTTCTCTAAGTCTAAACACCTCTAGCCCAGGGCACCACTCATCTCGCCAAGTTTGTAAAGTGCAAATCTCTGAGTTTAGGGGTTGACGCTCCTAGCCCCAACCTGAAGTTCTCGGTTTTCAAAGTTTGGGACTTGGTGCGGGGCTCCAGCCATAGCCCAGACTCCTTAGCTCCTCAACATCATTCTTGGTCTATTTTGAGCCCATTTTGCTAAGTTTCCTGCTCAAATCAACTCAAATCTTTTGTTAGCACATAAAATAAACACATACATGAATTTACGCATAAACTATGGATTATGAACTCAAAACATGATCAAATATGGGTAAAACATAAAATGGAATAAAAATATGCCTAACATCATGCCTCAACTATCTCCGCTAAAGCGATCAGAGCCGTCCTAAGACTTGTAAGGCAAAAAGAACGATGAAGGTGTGATATCACTGATGTGACTCGGGCAGGGGAAATGCTCTCTTGAGAGGTCTCAAATATAAATATATACCTATGGTGGTGCATAGTTATAAGATCCTCGAAACTTCGGCCTACTCAATGCTATACACTACTCCCTAAACAAACATATAGCTCCTAATTATATTCTCAATATATAGCTTGAATCATTTACTTGGGAGTCTTGACTCCAAATGTACCTTCAAAACTAGTCATATAAGCCTTGGCTAAAATCAAGGATAAAACATATTTAATCCTTACATGGGTTTGCCCAAATCATGGAATAATACATACTTGAAATAAGCTTCAAAATTCAGTCATGGAATCATAAGTTTATGAATTTGTAATATTCACGCATGCTTTGATAATTCATATGCTAGAAATCATGGGCTGATAAGCTTAAAATTCATAAAATCATGCATGACAGGGTAAAACGTTATAAGCTTGGAATCATTAATTCATGAAGAACTTGAGAGTAAAATCTTCCTAATCACTATATTTCATCAATTGAATATGAAGGGATTAAACCTATAGAGATATCATGACAATGATTGAAATTGGGCATGAGGGTGGAAGGATTTCCATTCATAACCCTACATACATGGGTTTGAAGAAACCTCAACTTGATTAGAGACCCAAGGGACTACAATGATGATTGATAAAGAACCCTAGATTTCTTAAGGGTGTTTGATCTTCACTAAGGGGTGTTAGGGATTAGAGTGATGGTTCAGGATGGTTAAAACCCTTAAAAACCTTTTAGAAGTCTAAAATGACTTAGTTTAGGAGTTAAGAACTTATAAATTATGAAAACACCCTTAATGATCCGACAGTAATTTAACCTCACAGACCCGATAACTCACCTAAGGACTCAGCTAGGTCCCCAATGAGTCATTGGATTCTATCTGTTTCCACTGGAAAATTTTACACTTTTTAAGACTTGACACCTCAACTTAACGATTCATCATGACACTTAACAACTCACTTCACTATTCGTTAATAGTCTCTAAATTTCAAGTTTCCAACAAAAAGCTCACCTCTTAATAAGCCACTAATGGACTATTAGGTGACTCAGTAACTCATTGTGAAAAATTCAATTATGACTTTTGAAATTTGTCTTTATCCAATACTTATGATAACCAACAAATGACCTAATGAATCGGTGGGGTAACTTGAAGACTCATCATCCTATCTATCAAGTCTCCTATAATCAACATTTTTCCCCACTCATGCACACCTAACAGGTTATTTAGTGACCTGTCAAGTGACTTAACGGCTTGTTCTATGACCTGATGAAAAATTTTCTATTTATCTCTCGCTTTCAATCCTCTGCCCGATCTTAAGGACTTTTGGTGTGTTGAAGAAGATGAGCCTATATTTTGGAAATTTTCAAGATTTTGCGCTAACCCCGATTTTGACCACCATAGTTATTTCTTGGTCAATATTGACCTTGACATTGTGGTTGAGGTCTCATTGGCCTGATACGAAGAATAGTGGCCTTGCTAATATTATTGCCCTTATAGCAAGACGATGAGTTGCCAACATAGTGGGAAACTTAAACTTGATAGAGATGACTTTATAATGGTTGATACTTGTGGCTGAGGAGGAGGGGACTATGCCCATATTGAACATCAGTCATGGTCTCATTAATAATATGTACTTTTTTTACCTCAAACTTAGTCAACTTATTTGTGAGAAGGGTATGTTAGTTGCCATGATAGCAATCATCTCGATCATACTTGATTCTCCTTTATCAAGTGAGATAATGAAGGGGTCCCCACATTGAGCTCCACCCAGCCCCCACCTCGCCAAGCGTGATTGTGTTTTGTTGTTTTGACCAAAATGATGGTAATTTTATTGAATGTCTTGCCCAAGAAGCATCCTCCAGCGGCATTGTAGGCAACAGATGATGTCAAAGCATCCAACCCAAGCAGTAAAAACTTTTCAAGAAACACGTGATCCAAAAACCCATGGTTAGGTGCCCGAAGAATGTATTACTTGAATGTTTCCCAAGCTTCGAATAAGTTCTCCTGGAGCTGCCAGAAATAGAATATTTTATCCCATGTCTCCACCTTTTTGCTAGGTGGAAACCACTTTTTCAAGAAGACACTCACTAACTCCTACCATGTGTGGATTTAGTGTGGAGGGAGTGTATGCAACCACCCCATTACCGCCAATGAGTATTTGAATACTTAAGGCGTAGATATATTATTCAAAATGTTATTCTTCCTGTGGAGGTTGCACACTCCTAAAAAGTTCATTAAATGCCGATGCGGGTCGCCGCTTATGAGTTGTGAAATTGCCCTTATTCCATAAGCATGGTCTAGATGTTTCCATCTATCTTGAAAGATAATACATTCAAACTTTCTTGAACGATGGCGCTTGCATAGTCAACTTACTCATTGACTTCCTCTCGCAAACATGTAATTCCAAGTCTCCGGCGTAAGACCGCCCGATCCCGTATCAATACAACAAAAACAAAAGAAAAGGTAAAAGAATAGGTCTAAGAAAGAAAACTAGACATATAGGGATATATAGGGCCTATGTAGTAGTTCCCAAAAATGGCACTCTAATATTTGATATCGTTCAAATCCACTCCCAATATCAGGTAATTTAAACGATCACTAAAAATATAGAACCTAACGAGGAGTTGTAGTTGAATTTCTATAGAGACTATGATAAGCCCACTCTATCTAGTACTAGTCTATGTAGTTTTGCAAGATTAGCATCTATTCAAATGGAGAGTTGTAAAATTTAACTACAGCTATAGATTGCAATATGCTAGGGTTGTAATCAACTTGAGAGAATTCTAGGAAATTGACCCCAATTATGGGTCGATCCCCTAAATCATCCAATGTGGATAAATTGAGAATGGGTTATGGCTGAACATGCAAGCAAAGACATAGGAACCCCATGGGTATCTTTCAATAGCACCATAGGTGTCAATCTACTTCAATTTTGTCAAATTTAAGAGAACTTCCTTCTACCCAATTGCTTGTTGCCAATTGAAATTCAACCCATGTCTAGGAGAATCCATTAAACTAGGTTTATGACTTGAATTATTGTTGATCTTTGCTAATCCAACCTAAATTTTTTATTTCAAGCCTCATAAAGGTAATGGGCATGATTGGATGGCTTTCATCACCAACAACACAATACCAAGCAAATATCATTCAAATATTCATAAGCCCAAACTCAATTTTAGCAAATTGAGACTATTAGGTACAACGGATTGGTTAACGACCCTAGATTTGGGCTTTGTTACCCATGCCAAGAACAAAAGACAAAGATAAAGTAATTAGGCATGCTTAACAATGAAAATTAAAATTGGATAAGAAATATTCAATAGATGAAATGGAACCTTCAAATTATAAGCTAAGATCTGGAATCTACTATGGAAACTAAGGGTAACTAGTTTATACTCTCTACTGAAAATATAAATTAAAAATATCCCTCAAAATCACAAGAAAATCTATTTATACTATGTCCCAAAAAGCCTAAATAATTCAAACATCGTAGTTTAGGTGTGTAGGGATGGACTCCTTCCTTTAGAAGGATGAACCATCCTTTCTCCCGTACTTTGTAAAGTGGCTTTTGTCCCCAACTTGTCATCCATTGATCAATTGACCATCCTTGGGAAAGACCTTTCATCTTTTGTACCCACGCTTTAGAATTCTACTTCTGCATAACCCGAGTCCATTTTTCAATTGACGGACTGTCTTCTAAAAAGACAGTCCATCCTTAAACCATTATATAGGGACTCTGTTAGCTTGGTTTCGAAATCCTCTCGCCGGACTTTAACTATTGGATAATGCGACGTCTATCAAATAGATATTCTCATTCCATTGTCTCATCCTTTGGGCAAAACTTAACTTTAACTCTTTTATTTTTTACTTTGTTTGAGTTCGTATACCATAGCATAATAAGGTTATTTCCACTTAATTTAACTCCTAAAAAAATGCCAAATACTATGAAATTAAGCAAAGATGTTTTGCTAATTCCCGATATAATGCTATAGTTATGTCATAGTGGTGAAAAGAGAGTTTAGCCATTATGTACCTTTGATTTAGTTCCATAGAATCTCCCAAAATCAAAACACACTTCTCTGCAGCTTCAATCTATAGCAATAACATTAATAGGGAACTCATATTCACATTTAAATACATACTCAAGATATTTCATTATATCATCAAACAATTGACTACCATCAAGCTAGAAGGCCCCTTCACTCAACGGCTTGCTCCAAATAAACCTTCTTGCCATAACTACTGCATCATACGACCTTCTCACACATTTTCTCAACATTCCCCGAGCTTCATAAAATATAGAACATTCCATGACCATAAAAATGGAGAAACTTGGACTCAAGAGCTCTCAATCACCGTCCCGTGAGTCCTTACTATAAAACATATATAGGAAGTCGATGTATTCTTGCGTATAAAAATAGGGGAAGTACCATACTTTAATACATGAAGTTCCTAAATTAATTTATTCGATTCTCTCTATGAATGTGAGAATTTCTTCATTCTTAATACATGGAGAAAGTACGATACCATAAGCCTTGTATGGAATTAAAATTAATCCATGAGGGAGACCATTTATCTTTAGCCTAGATTGTCCATGAGAGAGAAGATCCAAAATCAATATAGAACTCATCCCTATTCCTCAAAGTTATAAATTATAAAATTAACATTGTCAACATAACCTTGATCCAAATGTGGCGAACTTCTTGCGCCCGACGTTCTACCTAGGCTCCTATGCCACCGTGTGCGCTCAAGTCCATACACCTGACTTAGCCTGTTTGACAATGCCCTTATTTTGTATTTAGGATTAATTAAATTATGCAAAAGAAATATAAACTAAACACACAACACATACAGGAAAATTCCCAACCTTTATATTAATATCAAAACAAAACAAAGGACCCTCATTTGCGTGACAAGTCTAGCACGACTTTGACCTTGGCACACTACAAGCCTCGTTGTCGCCACCATAAGCTTCCCTAGTTAACTCCATTTCACTTCATAAATTTCATCCTTAAAAGATTAAGAATCCCTAGTTCACTACTTCCGCCTATTTATCTAAGGCAAAGGCCGTAGGTTATAAACATGTGTCAGCCTTTATCTTTACATCCGATGGCCTCACAAAACTTGTCACAACCCTAAGTATGCAAGGAAAAATGTGTGACATCAATGATTACAATGGCGATCACATATCCTTCGCCTAGCCATTTGAATTTCAAATTTCAAATTAAAATTTTTAATGATTAATTTTATAAAAAAAAATGGTTACATAAAGGGAAACTACCGCATGTGCCCACCATGTGATTCTAGATGATCGTGCTCGCGCACCCATGTGCTATCTCGCATATGTCTTGACCCCAAATGCCTTGCCTTTGCACCAAGGCTACTGAATAGCCACCGGGCCGACTATACCTAAACTCCGCACATATCTCACAACATGCTGCTTGTATTTCGTATATGTCAACCGTTTTTCCCTTGTGCATTTTCGTAGCTTTCTTCTTTCATTTTTTCCTCAATCATCATTAAAATAGTCTAGACACTCCATACTTTATTCGACATTGACACTTGCCACAAGCTAGAATTCGACTTTCAATGCCACACTCAAGCGATAATTACTCTAGTGCCCATGCCATGCCATTGCGCACCATTCTGCCAACCTTGCTTACTTCAAATTTCCTTCACTTGAAAATGCCAACACATTTCCCCATAAGATTGATTCAACCCGCACGAAGGCCATGACAAAGTCACTTATACCTGCCGAGTTTAAGAGACAAACCTTTAAATAAACTACCGACACTCTTTGAAACTCGATGTCCTCTTCGAAGATAGTCCTTCCTCGTATACCTCGGGTTTGGATTATGAATTATCATCCTATATCCTTTAATATCTTTGCCTACCTTTCCCATCAAATTGATTTACTTTGATTCTGCCTCCTTGCACACTTCGGCAAAAGAGCTGCCATTGTGTTTACCTTTACTGCATTTCCAGTGTCCTCTAGTGTGGTCCACCGTATGTATAATAGACACCAATTTTACCTTCTTCAAAAGAAAGGTCGTGGTCTTTCCCTCCTTTTTCCCCATTACTTTCATCTCGTGCATCTTGGCCCTTTAAAATTTTCTTCCAATTCTTGTCCTTGTCCTTGGGCTTTGAGTGCAAATTTCCTTAGGTTCGTCACCCAAGTTGAAGTCATCCAACCCATCTGCCGACACAATAGCCGAGGAGAGGTTCTGGGAATTCTGCTGCCTCAACTCTCTTTGCGTCTACAATTTTATCTAGCTTATGAAGTAGTGCAAATTTGTCTCTTCCGCCATATTGCCCACATTGAGCATCAAAGATAAAAATTCGTTAACATATAACCGCACCGAATCACTTTTGGTCAAACGCAGCAGTCCATCCCTTGCTACTCAAGACCTGTTGCTTGGAAGGAATTGGGATTTTAACATCTTCATCACAAAGATCCCACGTTTAAATTTTGGGCAGTCCAAATCTATCAACTTCTGCAACCATCATCCGCCACCATACCTTAGCATCGTCACCTAAGTACATAGTCGTGACCAACACCTTTTCATCGCTCGGTACCTTGGTTGCATGGAAATAATTTTCCATGTCCCACAGAAAATTTTCCAAATCTTTAGCGCTACGCACACCATTGTACGCCTTTGATTCTAGAACTTTAAACATACTCCGCTCCTCACCACAAAAGAGATGTTGTCTTGCAATTCTGTTCACAGTAGGAGAACTTTAGCTAGCAGTTCTTTCTTTTCCTTACGAACAATATCTATTTCTCCCATGGCAGCAGCAAGCTTTTTGTGCATCTGCCTCCAAAGCCTTAATCTATCCATCTATGGAATCACGAAACTATGCAAGTTCACAGTTGACACCATGTATCTATGTTATCAAGCTCAATAAATATGCACTATCATCGATTACACCAATGAGTACCTTAAATCGTGAAATCCTTTTATGTATTTCAATGTTTCCACCCGCCATCATCTAAGTACGCTTGCGCCTGATACCAATTTTTTACAAGGGCAAACTTACGCCCCAAGGCTCGCCTATGCCCATCCCACTGGGCTGTCAAGTCCACCCACTTCACTCAGCCTATTTGAAAATGCCCTTATTTTTTACTTAGATTAATTAAATTGTGCTGAAGAAATATAAATTTAACACACAACATGTACAAGAAAATACCAAACCTCCTTATTAATATCAAACAACACAAAGGACCTCACTAATGTGATAATAAGTCTACCACGACTTATAACCTTGGCATATCCACAACTAGCTTGCCGCCCCGTGAAGATCTAGCCATAACCTTCTCTATTTCATGGCCCACTTCGTGAATTTCTAGACTTAGTCATAAGCTTCCCTCATTCACTACTCTTCCCTTTTCATCTAAGGCAAAGGCTGTCTCTTATAAATAAGTGGTAACCTTTGGCTTTATATCTAATGGTCTACCAACACTTGTCGCAATCCTAAGCATACAAGTCAAATCATGTGATATCAATTACTACAACATGCATATATGACATCCTTAATATTTCAAAAGTAACTTGAAGAAACTAGGAAAGTGCTAAAAAGAAATTACGTAAAGGAAACCTGTGCTCTATGTCCTTGGAATGTTCATCTACAACTGTGCCCATGCCCCCATATGCCATTCTGTCTGGCTAGGAGCCAAATGCCTTGCTCTTGTGCCAAGGCTACTAACTAGCCACTGCTGACTGAACCCACTCACACACCCCTATCGACATGTTGCCTATTTTTCCTTTGCCATGCCAAATCCTTTTTCCCTCATGCCTTTTGTTAGTTTTCTTCTTTCCTTGCTTTGTTCCTCAATCATCATTCAAATTGTCTGGACACCCATACTTGATCCGGCATTGAAACTTTCCACAAGCTAGCATGCCATTGTCGATGCCATACTGTCGACACCGCACTACCGATGCTGCTTAATTCCCATAAACATGTGCCATAGTGCACTATTCTGCCTGTGCCCTTGCTTATTCAACTAGTGCACTTGATTATTCCACCACATCATCCCACTTAATTGATTTGATCCGGCTCTAGGCCATGACAAAGTCATTATTCGTGCCAACCTTGCTGCTACCATGCCATCTGCCAAGTTTAAGAGCCAAGCCTCTACCGATGCAACTAGAGATCCAAAGCACTCAATAGAAATCAATACATCGCCGTTTCTATCACATTGTTTGGGTCTTGTGCAAGTCTGTGGTAAATGTGCATAGCCTTTTTTCTCAGGTATGATTTATGAATAATTTAATTAGTTGGAACTAGATTCAATGACATTTGATGTGATAGGTGATTCCATGCCTAAATCTTTTTATCATGCGAGATACACTTATTTGAAGTTGACCTAGCCTGTAAACTCATAATTGAAAAAAGTTTTTGTACTACACCCTTCAAATTATGTTTTTTTGTTAAGGTTACCTTAATCTCTAAACTTAGTTGAATATTAAAATACCTTCATGCATTGGATACTTGGTAGTTTTACCCTTTTACCACCTTATTCTTTAGAGATCATATGAATTCGTTGATTATTGACTAGTCACACATTAACATACAGACTCGGGGTATTACATCCATATCTCCAAATAAACTCTTAATCTTTAAAACATAAGAACTATATAGTTTGAAATTTCATGATTGATCTAACTGTTAAATAATTGGAAAACGCCCATTAAAGATTGTGTTGAAGTGAAAATTGTTGAGACAAATTAGGTTGTGACTATAATGGTGTGCGTCTCAAAAATTCAATTTTTGTGGTTCTCAAGATCACAGAATGTATAGAAACCTAATAATAACTCAAAATAATCCATTAGTACTGAGAGGTTTATATCTTCAAGAAATTCAATGTTCCATCTCAAATTTGATATTAAATCAATTGTTCACAACCTAACAATTTCAACAATGATATGGTCTTAATCTATTGTTAATTTGATCTGACAATATAGGTATTTGAGTAGAAACTCATCTTAGATGTTAGGGAGTAGCCACATGATCTTTGGCGTATTTACACATACAAGTGCTATGTTATGCCCATGATCTAGCCTTTGCTTGTACCTTAACATAATTACAATCTCATGTATTTTGCTTAATTTGTGCCCATGGACTAACAAGGGTTCTATAACTTGGTGTAGGTGAAAATCCAAAATGATGAAGCTAAAAGTGAGGATAAATGATCAAGAAGGCCACAATGAGAAAAGTTCAAACTTGAAAACGAGATCAATGCCCAAAACCATGCGTTGTCACGCGTGGGCATGTCACGTTGACACATTGACGCGCAGCGCCATGAAATGCCACACAATTTTTGGTAATTTCATGGTCATGCCAATGATTATGCATGTATCAGGTGCTTATCCAAGAGGCTATATGCGATGCTACCGCGTTACCTGGGAGAAAAATTATGGTTCCCAGCCAGGCATGCTATACCAAGGCAATGCGATGCCGATGCCCTTAACCATACCTGCCTATGTGACAAGGCCTTGTCACGTCACTTATTGCCGCAATGGGCAGTGTGCATGTTGAGTGTAATTTTCGGCCAAATTCTAGAACTTATAAATATCACACTTAGGTTATTATTTGAGGGAATCACGATATAAATTTGGAAAGAGGACGGCAGGAGCAAGAATGGGGGAAAGACTTCCTCATTTTACGGTTCTTTTTCTTTCTTTTCTTATACATTCTTTTAATACATGAATTCAAATATTTTGTTGGATTCTTGTAGAATAATGAGTATCTAAAGCCCTTATTATAGGGTTGAGGCCGCAAACATGATTGTTTTGCCAAATTTAATGTTGGTATGATTTTTTATCTATATTAATTGGTCTTGCATTCTGTGCTAACTATTGAAATTCCCGATCAACATTAAAATACACCTATAATTTTAGTCAAATTTGAAAAAGTGAACCCTAGGATAGGAATGTGGAGTGCAAAAGTGTGATCTTGTTCTTAAATATGATTTGTATTTAGGATAGAAATATACCTAATACATCACACTCTGTTAATAAAATGGGATGATATCTAAAATATGTAAAATTGGGATGTCATATCACCAGCCAATGATATAGTTGTGAGGTCAATTCAATGCAAAATGATTAGAGGTTCAAAAGATCATAATCATGTCATTAACCCCAAAAATCAAAAGTTAAGAAAAGTAATTGAACCAATGTAAATTAATTCTAAGAATGAATGTACACCCCAACGCAGAATATTTTCCAATTATTGTTTACAACTTAGTTTGTGATTGATTTTAGATTTTACATACAACAATAAAATCTTGAAAACCTCTCCACTTGTAAAAATTGATAGTAGTACTTAAATTTTGTTATTGTCTAAAAGTCAAGTCCCCTCGTGGGTTCGCATCCTAATTAAGCTAGAGAGACATCAAAACTTTTCGAGACAAGAATCGACATTGGGAGAAAATCAAGAAGAAAAACCAGAAAAATTGCCTCACAACGACTGAGACAAGGAGTCGGGTAAGCTCCAAAGACTAATTGTGTCAATCATCGATTAACAGAGCTTGGTCTCCGGGACATATGAGACAAGGAATGACTCATTGTGACACAACGAGTCGTCCTATCGGCCGTGGTTTCCCCAACTCAAAAAATCCTTTCCGTGACCCCATGACTTAACAAAACAAGTCTTTGTCGAAACAACAACCCGTTGTGAGAGTCATTGGGTGAAAACCCTAAAATCCCCTTCCAAAGGACAACGAGTGAAAACGTCCAGTCGTCACAACTAATGACTCATTGAGTGACCAATTAGGACCCTGTCTGGGCTAGTTTTCAAATTTAATTTGCAGGGTTATTTCTAAGAGGATTTAGAGGGATAAAATAGTTCATCTCCCTCATTCCCCACTTGAAACCTTAGAAAAAAATCGTACATTCTTTCGTGAGCTCTTAGAGCAAGAACTAGGGCAGTCCACTTCTCCTCATTCTCAAGGAATTTCTTTAGATTTCTTTATCATGTATGTGGGAATTTAATAAGGGAATAGTTCTTCCGTTGTGTCCTCAAAATCTTTTCTATTTTCCCTATCAGTTCTAGTCCCTGAATTATCAAATTTGAATTTAGTTGTCAACTAGATATCATCTAATTCATGTGGAATAGTATTCATGTTAAATATAGATATGTTTCCACCAGTTTGTGACTATATTGATGCATTTCCCTGTAAAGTGAATTCTAGCTCTAGCTTATCAATGCAGAAAAACATGAGTCTTGCATAATTGATTTATTATCCAAATTGCTTGATTTTATCAGTGTTGGATATTCCATATTGTTAGTATGTATCGAAATCTCGATGCATGTTAGTTCGCCGTGAAGAATGTTAGAATACTCAAGTGTTACGTAAATGTCAACTAATCGCCTTGACTAGAGGTGTTTGTGATACCTCCCAGTTATCAGTATTAGAATCAGTACTAAATTTTAGTGGTTTTTTAGGCGCTCATGATACTTTCAGATAAGCAGCTCTGACCATCCTTAAGACCCAAGTTTCATATTAAAGTTTGTTCTTTAGACGCTACGACGCTTTCGTATATACCACTGCGCTGTTGGGACACCCGCCATGCAATCTGGCCCGATAAGACTCTCAGGTTATTCCAAATAGGTATTCTTGAGTTAGACTAAGTCTCAGTTTTGGAGCTATCAGCTTATTAGTCACTCTAGACTATCTAGTGGGAGGAGGACTTAACACCGAGCGGGACTCGGGTTCCGGCCAAGCACTCCAGACATTCCCGTAACTACTGCCACCACAAAGGATATATTTTTTATTGGCCTCATGTCCCCAGACCTGTTATCACTCAGTTCATGCCTTTATACCCTGGAAAGGTAAATTGGGTCCTATCAATGAGTGTATACATCGAACCCACGCCTATCTCAAGTGGTTATATGTCGGTTATATACTCTCCTACTCAATTAGCTTAATTCATTCTCATATTAGTTAGTTCAGATCAATTTAAAAGATAGTGTTTCAGATTTGTATCTCAGATTTACGGCATGTGTTTGACCATCAGATAGGGATTTTGACCATCTCATTTTATCATAGTTATATAGTTTCAATACTTTAGTTGGTGATTTTATGTCTTTCCCCGGTTTAGTTATTTTATTCCTTGCGTTTGTTTCTCTCACTTACTCAGTACATTCAAAGTACTGATGCATACCTTTTACGATGTATCGTTTATGATACACTGTAGGATCTCGCCATAGTTCAAGCAATTTAATTTCGCCAAGACTCCTCCATCTACATCATTGGTGAGTCCTCATCTTCGAGGATGAGGTCTTTCAGTTATATTTCTTTTATTTATACTAGTTAGCTAAGGGATTGTCCTAACAACTCATCAATGGTAGTTGCCCTTCCGACACAAATATAAAGTTTCAAACCTTCACTTTGTTTCAAGAGTCTTTAAACTTTATTATTTAGCTTGTTTTTATAAATGTTTTAAATGACAAACTTGGTATAAAAGCACTAGGTTTAGAGTATTCTAAGATGTTTGAAAGCCGCGTCAAGTAGAGTCCTTTTCATGGGTGTGAAGCGTGCCACACTTATGACGTGAGCGGTACGCGATGTTAGGAAAACTCTCTTTGTTCATATTCTTATCGTGCATTGAAATTCAATTACAAAAATGTTCTCCTAACTTGTTCTCTCTGCTTCATGTCAGTGAAATCATGCCTCCATGTTGTAGTTGCATAAGAAGGGCCAAGTAATACTCACCATCCCTGCCCCAGCAGCCCCAGCAGCCCCTTAGGATGACTCCAATGTCCACCGTAGAGTTCAAGGTGACTATCAAACTACTAGCAATGCATAATTACTAATCAGTGAACCAACATGTGGTTCTGATCAACAACAATAAGTATACAAATGTGCCTTCCCGAGTTCGACTTCACTCCGATGAGCTCTCCAGCTTTCCACGGAGCTACGCGGAGAGAGGACACATAGGAGTTCGTGGATGAGATTAGAAAGATCACCCGGATTATGGGTATCGGGCTCCTTAGGAGAGGGTCGACTTGGCTGCCTACCAGCTGAAAGGGGTAGCCTAGATCTTGTACGAAAGCAATGGAAGGAAGGGAGACTAGCGGGAGAAGGGTTGGTGGAATGGGCGGAGTTCACTACAAAATTCTCTCAGACAGATTCTTTCCTAGGAGCTAAGGAGGCTAAAGTGGCTGAATTCATAAATCTAAAATAAGGAAATCAGATGGTGGAAGAATATACACTAGATTTCACAAAGTTGTCCAAATATGCTCCGCAGATGGTAGCCAAGACAAGGGCTCGTATGCCGAAATTTGTTAATGGAGTGTCGAACTTGGTCCTTAAGGAATGCACCGCAATGCTTATTAAGGACATTATTCTCTCTAGCCTCATAGTCCATGCTCCAAATTAAGGTAGAGAAATTAAAAGATTTGGAGAGGGAGAAAAATGAGCAAGAACCAAATGTGATTTAATTATGGCTATCGAGATCTCGGCGCAGTAGCCGCCTACGCAGCAAAGAACAGGAGGGCTCTAGCACCCACTTCAGCCGCTTCCCTACTTTTTAGTCCTGCAAGAATCGGAGGTGGAGCATCTGGTTCACACCCCAGAATCATAGCGCCAGCAAGCCGACCAGCTCAACAGGCAACACTTCAAGTACCTGGGATGGCGGCCGCCGCCAAAACCGCTTTTTATGCATTTTTTTTTTGGATCATGAGAGCTCACCCGACGTGTTCACGGTTATTTTACGCCTCTTCATCTAGACATGTATGCCCTACTAGATCCAGGAGCCACCCTTTTGTAACGACCCGAATGTACACCTGGATCGTAGACACGGGATAAGGGACTTCGAGAGACCCCATGTCTACCCATGGCACATGCATATAGTTAATCTCATTTAAACAAGAAGAATACCAAATATAAAACATAGAGGAAATGTAACCATAGCATAACATCAGAAAATACAAGATGTACACATAAGCTGAGTACTACATACTTGTCTGAAAGCCTCTACTACATACGATGGGTTGATGGGACAACATCCCCAACTAACTCGAATAACTCAAACACGAGATAACATAAAATTCTATCAAATGGCCCTCGAAACATGAGGACTCACCAATGTTTAGAGTGTAAGCTGAGATTGACTAAGGATGAGGATGAGCCCGAGATCTGACTGTAATGGCAAACGATATAGCATAGAAAGTATGCGGTCAATACGTGGAATGTACCGAGTATGCGAGGTAAGTAAAATAGACATTTGAAATTAGAATAAAACTCATAAGTAAACGTAGGAGAAGGACATCATGCATATATCAAAAACCTGCAAGAAAACATAAGGCTTAAGACTTCCAAATCTTTCATAATCATTTATTAAACAATTTTTTATAATCTTTTCAAATTAAAAAATTATTAAAACATAACTTTAGCCAATAACATAAACATAACAATGCAGTAAGACAAGCGGAACAATGAGGACTCTTCATTACCGACACCATCATGGTAGAGCTCTTCATTATGCCCCACCATTCGATCAAGTGGAAGAGCCAACCCCGGCTACCAGCGAGGGTCGTGTATTAGGTGTGATACCACATTTGAGGGGATCATTATCAATGAATCATATCATTTAGAAACCCACAAAGGGCACGTGGTTATGAGACACCGGCGTAGTCCGTCGAACGTTGGACTACCTTGCTAGGACACGACTCCCAACAAAATGCATATAGGCTCATACGTAAATCAATAACATTATGCATTAAGATTCATTGGCTAAAATATAACATTTTTTATCATTGATCCCATTTAAAACATGCTTAGCCAAGAACCATAGGCCCTTTTCATCGGCCAACATCATAAATCGATAAATCCCGTGAATTCGCTTCATAAATCATAAATCATTCTTCAACATGTGGGAAATTTCCCAATACTTCATCATATTCAATTCTTTCATAATATGCTCATAAACCCGGGTAACTTGAATTCACATTTTTCCATCATCAATAAATTCAAAATATTGCATATTCATCGTAAATCATAATTTTCTTGAACCTTCATCAAATGTGCATTTTAGATTTAAAAAGATTGAAACATGATTTTAAAGAAAATAATATAAACCTACCCATTATTCATAATTCAATAATGAAAACTCAATTAAATCATATCCATAAAGAGAAATCACATTTTCATGTATTTAGGTAGAACCCCATAGACTTGAATAGGAGAATTTATTATTTAAAGCGAAATTCTAGGTAAGGGTGTGAAAGGATTTAACCAATTTAAAACTCTACATACCTAGGGATGGACTCGATTTCAAGTTCCTGAAAACCCATGAAGAGATTGATGGAAACTTTGAGGAGAAGACATTTAATCTCCCTAAAACCTCTCTAAAAGATCTTGCACGGGAATGGGTGTGCATTAGGAACATAACCAACTTTAAATCTCTTTTCTGACCTTAAAGACACAGTGTAGGCCTTAAGAGTTTAGGAAATTACAAGAAGGCCCTACTCACCGTAGAAAATAACTCACAAATGACCCTAATTGCGACCTACTCATTATCGACGGGCAACTACTCATCGTGTTGCCCGTAAAAGTACACTTCCTCATCCTCCATTAAAAGTCCATAGGCTTGCTCATGACTCACTCACGAGTCATTGGGACAGGCCACCTACTCGTGGGGTCCCATCCGTTAGGTACACTGGGAGCTTCTTCTAACTTAATCCCAACCTCACCCCCACGAGTGATATGACGACTTGTAGGGACCGGCCACCTCGCCTGTTATCTCCCCGTCGGTGACCTCGATCCTTCCCCTTATTCCAGCCTACCCATGACTCACTTGAATACTTGTGGGGTCTCCTCATGAGTCGCCCCACGACTCGCCCTTTGCCTACAATATAAGTTCCAAAATTTTCCTATTTCAACTCCCGAGTCCGATCTTTGAGCTTCCTAGGTTTAACACTTTTGTCGTGACATCCCATGTAGTTGATCGCTTGATATTAGCCCGTAAGCTCTTCGGAACCATTCTCGCCTCCACCCTACTTAAGGAAGCCGCTTAGGGCGCCAGTGTGTAGGAACCGCCTAGTCTCAATCTTCAATAAGCCTGCTATTCTAGCTGATCTTGTAGAGTTAAAAACGGTCGACTTTGACCTATTCCTGGCAATGGATTGGTTACACTTCGATTATACCTAGTAGACTCCAACTAAGGTCGTCGTGCTCAGCTCCCTAATGAATCAGCTTTAAAGTGGACGTGCAAAGAGTTCGGTCTAAGGATCGATTTATTCCCTACCCAATGCCATAAAACATATTTCCAAAGGATGTATTTATAATCTAGTTCAGTAAAAGACTCCACTTACGCTACTATCCGCCGGCCTCGCCTGTCGGAGTTCCCTCGAATAGTGTTTCCCAAAGATCTTCCCCGAGTGGGAAATAGTTCTTCGGTATACACCTTCTTCTAGATACTCATCCCATCTCCACCCCCCTTATAGAATGGCACCAAATCTGAGCTTAAGGAGTTGAAGACCTTCTTGATAAAGGTTTTATCGCACCCAACATCCGTGGGGTGCTCCAATACTATTCGTGAGAAAAAAAGGATGGTAAAATCCTTTAGAATGTGCATCGATTAGCGTCAGTTAAACAAGGTCACGGTCAAGAACATGTATCCCCTACCCAGGATTGATGACTTGTTCGATCGACTCGTGGAGCTAGTTATTTCGCTAAGATAGATCTCAGTCGGGGTATCACTGCCTAAGAGTCGAGAATGTGACATACCAAAAACATCTTTCGTAACTGCATGGTGACCACAAATTTGTGGTTATGTCCTTCTGACCGACTATTGCCCCCGCAGCTTGTATGGAACTAATGAACAAAGTCTTCAAGCGCGTATCTAGATATGTTCATCATTGTATTTATCAATGACATTCTAGTATACTCCATAAATGATGGAAGAACATGCTAATCACCTAAGGATAGTGCTTCAGATCGTGAGACCGCCAGTTCTTCGCCAAGTTCAACAAATGAATTTAAAGTCCGTGACATTCCATGGCTACGTGGTTTCGCTGAGGGTATTCAGTAGATCTTCAAAAGAATAGTGCGTAGGTGAAAGACTCGGCTCAAACCTACCTCCCCAACCGAAATCGAAGTTTCTATGGTCTAGCTGGTTACTACTGACGTTTTATGCAGGCTTTTCCTCTATTGCATGCCCTAACTAGGATAACTTAGAAGAAGGTGAAATTTCAATTGTCGGATGCCTGTGAGAAGTTTTCAAGAGTTAAAAACTCTCGACTAATACCGCCCCGCATTCACATTTGTTCTAGTGTCCCGGATGACTACATGCAAGTGCACGTGGTCGAACAAGTAGTAAAATGGCCTATAAGCCAAGTATCGATCCCAGGACTGGACTAAGGTATCAATCTAATCAAGTACAATAAACTTAACTCTAAAAATGCATAACAAGGTGAAGAAGATTTTGATATTTTGTTTCCTACTTATACTAAGTCCAAAACGAATATACAATTTGAGTCTCGAACTAGAGTATGAGCATGCTGAGGCTAAAACGAACATGTAGAGAAATAATTTATCGATACAATTTGATTAATCTTTCCTCCGGTTGCTAGTCAAAATTATTGCCTATGGATTAAAACTCTCGTATTTAACCCAACTTAAGAATTATGAACCTTCCACCTACATTTCGTGATAAAAAATTCATATTCTAGCCATACAAAAATCGATTCCGTAATTGACTAATATGACTTTCGTGCATATTTCTATCCTGAAGGTAACTTCAATTTCAATTTTCCCAAACTAAGTAAGAGATCATATCCTATCAATTCACAACTTTTTAATTTCTTGCTCTCTCGGATGAAACCGACTTTAGATATACATTAACATTGGCCACACATTAATGCAGTAAGAACAAGAATTAATAGAACAACCATGGAAGAAAAGATGGAAAACCAAATGATCAATAATTACATTTCACTACAAATGTTCTTAACCCTAGCCAGTTAAAGGACTGAGCCACTCATTTGTGGATTAAACATCATCAAATGAGTGTAAATCATACAAACAATTGAAATAAAGGAGAAAAAGATAGAGAAAAACCCTAGATTTTCATCCCCTTCAACTGCCTGTAACCCACATTCTGCTCCACCAAGTCAGAATAATTAAAAATGAACCTAAGTGTTCTATTTATACTAGTGGGAATTTTTCCCGGTTGAAGCAACGCAGTCACGAGTGCACGCGAGCACTCGCCCGTGACACGCCACAAACGCGACCCTTAATCCGTCGTCCAGGTATTTAAGCCCACCGTGCCACGGCAAGTGCAACGCGGGGCTTGGCCAGCGTGCCACGGCCCCAATGCACACCTTCACTGGAATGCCATGTTCCAGGTGATAGTGTCCAACGTGCCATGGAGGCAACGCGGACCTTCACTGGAATTTGGCTCATTTTCAAAGATTCAGCAGAATACATCCGCGATGGCAGCGTGACACGGCCCATCGCGGAGCCCTTTAATTCATGCTTTCTTTGGCCTTTTCCTGCTCGCCCGAGTCCATTTCCCGATTCCCAACATGCCTTCAGCTTCATAAAATTATATTTTTCCCTGCAAAACAACGCTAACTTCATGTTGGTTAGTATAAATTCGCATTTTAACTACAATTTACATGAGAATGTACAAACATCGATGGATAAACAAGATGAAATGACACATTTGAGCTAATTACAAGAATTCAAAATTAAGCCTCAATCATACCGAATCGAACTCTATGGCCTAGGTATCTCAACATGTTTACAATTGCATGCTTTCATACGAATCACCTTTGCATTCTAAATATCATGTACAACACGTAACAAGAATTTCGCACCTTAAAGTTGCGCACGTTTGGGATGGTTAAAACAACAAACAAAATAAACTAAAGAATAAACTACTCCTATCGACTACATTTCCCTACGAAGGTCGTCATCTATCCATTATAGGGAACGGTCACTACTTACGACTTCGGTTCAATGGGACTATTCTCTCGGTAAAAGAACCGAATACAAACGCGAGAAACCCAATCATAAAAATAATTAAACGATTTTTTTAAAAAAATATCGATGTTTTCGATTAAAAAATATTTAAAACCTATAACAACAACATTCAATGAAGACACAACAGCATCACATTAATTACAATACAAACATACACACAAAAATCACATGGTCACAATTTTTTTCCAAGCACAAATGTGAGCATGAATATCAACAATAACAAGACAACAACCAAGACCTAACTACTCCCCACCACACACTTCAACCGAACGCCGGTCCCCAGCTGTTCATAAATTCAACATAGCACAAAAAGTGGGTGGTGAAACTTACCAATCGGTGAGTTCAACTTCTTCGCCAAAAAGCCGCCTTCGTTTCCCATGTTCTAATCGCCCCCGTCGTCCTTATCCGACTCAACATCTGAGTCCTCACGACGTGTCTCCCTATCACGGGATGTCGTCATCCACAGCTCCACAAAAAGCTGGCCCCACCCGACATAGAGCCCTAGCATTTTCGCCGAAGGTAGTCTAAGCTTCAGCCGCCAAGTAGCTCATCCTCTTTGCCGCGCCTCCCGCCTAAGTGCGTAGCCGGAGACCCGCATCCCGAACATGTGGGCCTGTATCGATCATCCCGAGCATGTTGCTCGGCTAGTGTAAGAACTGCCCGTGAGTGGTGTCGGGTGCCTTGGTTTTGGTGAAGTCCACGGCATGCCTATCCATCTCGTTGATGTAATCCAAAGGCCTCTTCCTCAATATCTGTGCCCCACAGAACGCGGGTCGCAAGCCACCAAACCCGTACTGCGCCCTTGATGCAAACGGGCTCTCTTCATAGCGGATATGATCACTGCCCCAACATTGATCTCCAGCCCTTTCATCAAGGCATAGACCAAGCAAATACGATCCCGGTGACATCTCCGTCATGTGCACCCCTAGAATCAAGCAAGAACAAACAATTTTAAGCGATCCCGTTTCCCCGTTCATCTCATGAGTAGGGCAGTGTTTGATGGTAGCCCTCTCCTTATGCCTGCTCCAACGTGCTAAATGAACGGGCTCCACACAAGGTGCGTCCGATATACGCATACTGAGTGATGTTCAATGCCGGGAGGGACATGCCAAGGCTCAGAACTATATTCTAAGACAGTATTCCAGTGATGGGGCTCAAGAGTGACAATCTGACCCTTATTTTGACAGTGTACTGCGAAGGCCGGGTTCCAGCTTGGAGTAGAACTCCCTGAATCAAATGGAGATTGCACTCCTCGCTCTTCAAAAGAAGTTCAAATGGGAAGGTCAACTCGTGGACAATTCTGGGAATTTCGTACAACGGTTCCCTTGCAATATGCTCCTCGGGGAAGTATTTGTTTTCCTTATGCTTTGTATACCACTTCTTTCCTTCGTCCGTCACCCATCGGGTTCCGTATTGGCGGCGTTGGCCACGTAACCACCGGTGCCGCTGGGATCGGCCGCTCCCAATCTCGATTCTTTTCCTTCCTAAGTGCTCCGACGTAGATGCACCCTTCCCTTTGTTCCTGTTTCGCTCGCCATTGTTCCTGTCAAATCAAGCAGACAATACCAATGTTAGTCAAATCAAATTAGCCGACTAAGGTTGCTAAGCTAGTCCAATCTACACTTTAGTCTGGCCACAATCACAACATTACGGCAAGACAATCTTTTTTTTTTTTCAACTTTACATAAAAACAAACAACAACATACCTTGTGCATTCAGAGAATCCGATGGTATAAATTCTATGTACTACTCAGACTTCGTACAACTACTCACACATACTATCGATAACATTTCATCACATAACACTTAGCAAAAATTTCATCAACAAAACCTATGCAATTCACCACTTTCTATGTAATTCAATAATTTCATTCTCCCTAAAATCCCTTGTTTATTTCTGCATATTCAACATTATGCACAATAAAAATCACTTCACCCAAATTCACAACCCAAATTTCACATTAAATCATACATTTAGTTTCTTCAATCAAAGTTCCCAACTTACTACTTAATTTCACAAAAACTCAATCAAACATGTATTTATCGAGTTCATACAATCAAAATGATACTACGAACATCAATCAACAATAACTTAAATGAATTCAATCTCAATTTACAATTAGGCAAGGTTTTACTACCTCCCACATGCTCAAAATTGAAAAATTAGGCAAGGATTGAGATGAAGTTCAAGAACGTACTTTGATTCGATGAACTTGAAGAAAAGTTGAAGAAAATTCGATCCTAGGTTTGTGTCACGTTGGGGAAGGGGGGATTTTAGATTTGTCGAGGGGATGAAAATGGGAAAGGGAAATCGTGATTAAAAGGAGATTTTCGCTGGTCACCCCGTTGACCCGGTGTGACCCGACGCCGAAATAGCCCTCAACGTGTCACGGAGGGTAACGCGGAGCACCCCTCTCGTGACATGGAGCTATCGGGCGTTGTGTGTTCGAATTTGAAAAAATTCCAGAATTGCCTTCAACGTGTCACTTCTGAGTGTAACGCGGAGGCCCTCCTCCGTGACACGGAGCCATCGCGTTGTGCTCACTGCCTAGCCACTTTTTATTTTTTCTCACCTCAATTTTTTTCCTTTGCGATTCTTACATTTCTGCCCTCCGGTTCAACCTGAAATTCACCTCACTACAAGAATTTGGTTAGAATTCATAGGTTTCAACGCACACAATTTTTTTTTCATTTATTTATTTTTTATATTTCTTTTTTTCAAATTAACGTCATTTAAAAAAAATTCAAACCTTCAAAATTTTAAAAAATTAAGAATTTTAAAATTTTCCCCAAGCCTCAACTTAACATTTAACGAGGGTGAGGAATACCCCGAGGACTTTAGGCCTAGCTAACAACATGCTTTCTGCTCAACTTTGCACATGTGGGTGTTCGACCCCATACTTTTTCTCTTCCACGCTTGTTAGCTTCCTACTCCACGGGTACTCAGACTTCCCTCCATCTCGTGCTTAACTTTCCCAAAACAACAAAAGATCAAAAATAAATAAAATCAACTCTAATGCAAGGAATTTAAATGGTACCTATGGTACCCTTGCTGCCTCCCAAGAAGCGCCTAATTTTACGTCGCGGCAAGACATATTACGTTTCACCGCTTTTTCATCCACCTTGAGGATATGAATCTCACCCCCTCACTTCTTCTCTAATTCCTTTATGTTCTAGGGGTGGTGGTGAAAATTGCAAGGACCAAGTAGTAGATGTTGTCTTTTGAACTTATTGGCCCTCAAGTAAGCGGTCATTTTTCTTTTCCGAATCAGCAAATTTAAAATATACGAGGCTTGGTCCTCCTCTAGACATTTCTCGATACGCTTGGAAGACTCCATTTCTATGTCGTCAACCAAACTCAATGTCGAAAATGCTTCGAGTGTGGTCCAATACGCCTCAACTCGAAATTGCATTGTGATTGACCTCCTTACTTGTATACACCTTCTCCGCATCAACATCTATCTCTCCATTAATGATAAATGGGGTATAATCTATCTCTTCGCTGCATGAATTTCCATAAGTGTGAGCCCATCAATGTGCACAACCAAGAGATTCTAATTTTCGGCTTCATCCAAAAATTCACCCTTTCTTCCTCTTGTAGTTCCTCTTGAATATCGCCTACAACTGTTACCCGTAATTTATCACAAGCCTCAGCCTCAGCAATTATCTCCCGTGAATTTAATGTTCATCCTTTCTAGAGCCTTTACATTCTCCTCTTGCTAAATTCTCAATACCGTCATCGCCTTCCTTCATTGCTTCTCGATTGCTCATGAAAGTTGTTTCAGCATGTCTTCTAGTCGAGCTTGGCGTCCCAAGTCCTCATTTTCAGCATGCCTATATTCATCAAAAACAATGGAAGGATCATAGTAGGGCCGAGGGGAGGGGGAGTATGCATTCGGGATGCCCATCCCAATGGCCATCTTGACTACCACATATGTTGCACGTGTTACAGTGTTGCCACAAGTCGGGTCCTTCGAAATTCTTACAAGATTTGCCAATATATGAGTATACACCATTTAAACCATTTGTATTCCACGACGTCATGTCAAGAAGGGTATACGGAAAAAAAATCAAAAAGAATTAAAACCAACACTAAGACCAAGTTGTCAAGACTTTATATAGAAATCAAACCAAAACATTTGGAAAACACTTTGCTTTATCGGTGTTAAACCTTTATAATCATGCCAAAAACTTGTTCGGGTGTCTCTGGATGACTACACGCAAGTGCATGTGGTCGAACAAGTTGTAAAATGACTCAAGTAAGCCATGTATCGATCCCACAAAGGACCGGACTAAGGTATTAATCTAATCAAGTGTCAATAAACTTTAACTCTAAAAATGCAGACAACAGTATGAAGAAGATTTTGATATTTTGTTTCCTAATTTATACTAAGTCTAAGACGAATATACAATTTGAGTCTGAACTATAAGTATGACCATGCTGAGGCTAAAACAAACATGTAGAGAAATAATTTATCGATACAATTTGATTAATCTTTCCTCCGGTTGCCAGTCAAGAATTATTGCCTATGGATTAAAACTCTCGTATTTAACCCAACTAAGAATCATGAACCTTCCAATTACATTTCGTGATAAAAAGAAACTAATATTCTAGCCATACAAAACCGATTCCGTAATTGACTAATACGACTTTCAGGTATATTTCTATCCTGAAGGTAAATCAATTCTTCAATTTTCCCAAACTAAGTAAGAGATCATATCCTATCAATTCACAACTTTCCAATTTCTTGCTCTTTTGAGTTGAAACCGGACTTTTTAGATATACATTAACATTGGCCACACATTAATGCAAAGAAGAACAAGAATTAATAGAATAAACTATGAAGAAAAGATGGAAACTAAATGATCAATAATTACATTTCACTACAAATGTTCTTAACTCCTCAGCAAGAAGTGAATTTAGCCACTCATTGTGATTTAAACATCATCAAATGAGTGTAAATCATACAAACAATTGAAATAACAGAGAAAGAGATGTAGAAAAACCCTAGGATTTTCGTCCCCTCAACTGCCTGTAACCCACGTTCTTGCTCCACCAAGTCAGAATAATTAAAAATAAACCTAAGTGATCTATTTATACTAGTGGGAATTTTTCCCGGAATAACAAGCAACGTGTCACTTGAGTGCACGAGCACGCTCCACGACACGCCACAAAATGCGGACCCCACGGAATCCGTCGTCCAGGTATTTAAGCCCAACGTGCCACGACGTGCAATGCGGGCTTGGCCAACGTGCCACGGCCCCAACGCGCACCTTCACTGGAATGCCATGTTCCAGTGATAGTGTCCAACGCCACCGAGGCAACGTGGGACCTTCACCGGAATTTGGCTCATTTTCAACATCCAAGCAGAATGCATCCGCGATTGCAGCGTGAAATGGCTCCATCGCGGAGCCCTTTAATTCATGCTTTCCTTGGCCTTTTCCTTGCTCTTCGCTTCCGAGTCCATTCGCGATTTCTCCCAACATGCATCTTAGCTTCTCATAAAATTATATTTTTCCCGCAAAAACAATGCTAATCATGTTGGTTAGTATAAATTCACATTTTAACTATAATTTACATGAGAATGTACAAACATCGATGGATAAACAAGACGAAATGACACATTTGAGTATCACTTGCGCATATAAATCTGCCCAAGATCAACCTTGCCAGAAGAAACAAATGGGTTCGTGGTATATTGTGACGCTTCTAGAGTTGGACTTGGTTGGGTTCTGATGCAGAGGTGTAAGATGATAGGCTACGCCTCAAGACAGCTTAAGGTTCATGAGAAGAATTATCCAACAAATGACTTGGAGTTGGCAGTGGTGGTGATTGCATTGAAGATATGGAGGCACTACCTTTACGAGGCTCACATGGATGTTTTCACCGATCACAAGAGCCTTCAGAATGTGTTCAATCAGAAAGATCTTAATCTTCGTCAGAGGAGATGGTTGGAGCTATTGAAGGACTATGACATGAGCCTGCTGTATCACCCGGGCAAAGCGAATATGGTGGCTGATTCCCTAAGAAGAATATCTATGGGGAGCGTGGCTCATGTTGAAGAGGGAAAAAAGGAACTAGCAAAGAATATCCACAGATTAGCTTGGTTCGGAGTACAGTTGGTTGATATAGCTGAGGGCGGAGTAGTGGTACAGAATGGATCAGATTCATCATTGGTATTTGAAGTTAAGTCAAGGCAGCATGAAGATCCCATACTTCTTAAACTGAAGGAGGCGGTTCTCAGAAAAGAAGTGGAGGCTGTCACGACCCGATATAGACCTGGATTGAGACATGGGATAAGGAACCCCGAGAGACCCCAAGTCGACCCATGGCATGAACATTCATCAACTAAATCACTAAAGCGAAAGAAATAACACGATAATCTTAGCGGAAGTCTGAAATAAACATAACATCATAATGCACACAATCTGAAGCTGAATTCAACCTTTTTGTCTGAAAAGCCTCTAGTCTAATGATTTAATGGGACAAGACACCAACTAACTCAATATTACTAAAACTGAAAGTACATCAATATCTGAAAGCAAATGGTCCTCGAAAGATGAGGAGTCACCACTAAGTTGGGTGCTAACTCGGGAACTGGCTACTAATGGGGCGGAGTCTGAGTGTCAAGTCCTGTATCATGAAACGACACAACATAGAATATGTGGTTAGTACAGGGAATATACCGAGTATGCCAGGTAAATAAAACTGCTTAAATAAGTGAAATCATTAAAACATGCATGATGTAAAACATAAACAAAATAAGAATCTGAGAGTAGGGCTTGCATGTTATCTTTCTGAAAACATGATCTTAACGTAACATAACATCATAACTGAATCGATTGATCCAAAGATGAAATCTAATAGTCATAAACATTGGGTCAAACCTGCTTTTGAACATATATTGATATATACAACAAGAGTGATAAACATGTATAATTGAAATCATGAGGAACAATGGGAGACTCATATTTTTAACCGACACACCACGATAGAGCTTACATGGTCCTAACTATCAAACTCAAGTGGGTAGAGCCATCCAAAGCCTTACCAAGGCTAAGGAAGATGCCATGATATTAATTACAAGCTCATGGCCCAATCTTTGTAGGGGATAGCTCACTTAGGAGTTCCCAATATAATCTGATCATACCTATGTTGGTGAGTAGTTCTGAGGCATAGGCTTGAGTGATTCATAGCCTACTCGGTGCTAGATACTACTCCCAAAAATATGTATATGCTCTCCATCATTTTTTAATGAAGCTAAACATCGTCTATTGACAAAGTTGAATAATCATGAATACATAAATCTGAGTCATCCATGAGGAGCCTTGGCTCAAAACATACCACAAGGTGAACATAAATGGGAGTCTTCGCCCCAAAACCATGTGGTAAACTAAATTCGTAAAATCATAGTCATACTTGAATATATGGGAATTTCTTGATGCTTTAACATGCTTGAAAATACATAATTTACTTGAAAAAATGATCATAAACATGAGTAACTTGAAAATATGCTTTTCATCATAAATATATCATCATACTAGATCCTCCATCACAAATCTCAACTTTCATGAACTTCTCATAATTGGGCATTTTAATTTAATAAGATTGAAACATGTTTTTCATTGAAAATGTGGTAAAACTTCCCCATAAATCATAAGTCAATAGTAGAAATATATTTAAATCATACCCATGTAGAGAATTAAAAATTTCATGCATTGGGTGAAACCCCATAGAATCAACATAGGAATTTTTACAATTTTAAAGAGAGATTGGGCATGGGTGTGAATGATTCACCCATTCATAACCCTATATACCTGAAAGGGTTTGATTCTACCAATTCAATGATTGCCCAAGAAAGATTTGAAGAAGAACCTTGAAGGATTTGCCTTAATCATCTCTCTAGACTCTTACTCTTGCACTCATGACTAGGAATCACTTAGAATAGATTTTCCCCTCTTAAAACCCACAATTCATAACTTAAAGGGACGTAGTATGCTTTACGATCACAGGAATTATGAAAAAGACCTTACTAAATTCACAGGAAATAAGTGACTATCAGTCCCCACGAGGGACTGGACGACTCGTCACTCAAGGCCATGACTCGTGGCATCAATCGTCAAGTATATTGCCTAGTAGATCATTCGGCGTACATCACGAGGGACCTCACGAGTTATTTTCAGTGACCATGAGTCGTGGTCACCACTCGTAACATGCACTGCCTGAGATTTCTATTTATTCGATCATGCTGCTGAAAACCCTTCCCATGAATCATGGTGACTGACCACGACATGTGCGGTCCTTTAGTAGGGTACACTGCCACTTTTCCTCACCTTCTAAAAAACATTGCCCACGATTGACTCAACGAGTTGTGGGGTCTGACCATGACCGGTGGTCACGTCCGTGGGGACCTTAAATCCAAAAATCCAACTCACACCCTAATCCTCACCACGAGTCATCTCACAACTCATGGTCTACCCCACAGGTCACAAAACGACTAATTCTGTGACCTAGTGCCAGATTTCTAGTTTTCTCCGTTTAAACACTCGGGTATGATCTTTGGGCTTTAAGGGTATTAAAATATTTCCCCCTTGGGAAAATTCATCATCAAATGTTGGAGAACATATATAAAATCAGATAAATGCATTCATCATATACAAATACTAATCATTTAAGCTGAAAACTGACAGAATGTCTCCTGCGAACTGAACTACATGGCTGAACTAAATTCACAAACCATACGTTTATACCTCGACATAAAAGAAACTTGGGCACATGAACTGAACATGAAAACTAAATAGAGTACTTGAGCAAAACCTGATACCTCAAACTGAAATCGAGCTTGAAGGGAATAGGTGTGGGTATCTAGCCACCATATCCACTTCGCCTTCCCACGTAGCTCCTTCAACATGTTGATTTCTCCATAAAACTTTGACTGAAGCTACTTCCTTGTTCCTTAGCCTTCGAACCTGATGATCCAATATTTCCACCAGAACCTCTTCATAACTAAGGCTATCTTTCACACCAATACTGTCCACCGGGATAACTAGGGTTTAATGTAATACCCCGAGAACCCAAGGATTAGATCGAGAGTCAAAACAGGGAAAATGCAAAACTGGTGTTGCAGGAACAAAATGAGTCATTGGACGACTCATAAGGGCAGCCCACGAGTCATCAGGTGACTCGTGGGGAGGTCAGGAAAGAATTAGGAAGTTGGAGGAAAAAGGGGTCACCACGGGCGTGGAAACGATGCATGGTCAGACACCACGGGTCGTTAGGTTAGTCGTGGGGTAAGGGAGGAGGAAAATAGAAGAAGGTAGGATAGTGCACTAAACGAAAGCTGACCACGACACATTGGTGTGGTTACGAATCGTGATGTTAGTCGTGGGGTGATATAAGTGTGAAGTAATGAAGTTGAGGCAGTGCACTTGACGATTGGTGACCACGATTCATTATCACCCCTAACGAGACATTGTATCAATCATTATGAGCCCAGGAGATCAGGCAGGCAGTGTACTTGACGGGCAACATGGCGAGTTGTTGGCCCCAGTGACGAGTCGTCAGGTCGTCCGTAAGGACCACCTGACAGTTTTTTTTTGCGATATAAGTAAGGGCTTTTCCATAATTCCTAAGTCCTAGGGGCCTATACTACATCATTTTAACATAATAAAGGGTGGTTTAAGAGGGAATAGGCTAGCCTAAGTCCTCATTCATGCATGCAAAGGTTTAGGAAGGTGATAGAAGGGTGATCTAGGTGATTTCAAGGTGTTCTTCATCACTTTTCTCTTGGGCAATCTAGGGTATTGTAGAATCAATTGTTTTCAGGTATGTAAGTCTATCAATTGGTGTTTCCTTTCACACCCATACCAATCCTCTACGATTTCATGAAAATTCTACAAAAAGGTTTATGGGGTTTTGAAGTATATTTACATAAAAGCTAATGATTGTTAATGGGCTTTGTGATTTTTGAATCTTATCATTTTCTAAAGGTTTTGATCAACTTTTATGATTCAAATTGTTCCAAATGCTATCGATTTTGATTTCTTTTGAATTTATTCTAATTATGCATGACCCATGATGAACCGATTTATGATGTACTTTCCTATAATGATATATACAAGCCAAACAGGAATAATGATTTAAGTTATGGATTTTATCAATTACCCATCATGATTTTATGAATTTCAATCTATATGCATGATTAATAAGAACGTATGAACATTATGATTTATGAACTATGTTTTGGCCGACTCGAGGGCCCTATGTATGGCTAGTTCACATATGTACAAGAATATTTATGATTATCATGATTTATCTAGCCCGTGAATTCATGCATGTTATACGATGAGCACTATCTATGTTTTGGGAGTAGTATCAAGCACCAAGTAGGTTCGGCCTCGGATCTCATAAACTACGTGCCACCGTAGGTTTGTTGGGACTTGCTTTGTGACTGGCCCCGACCCAATTGGCCCTTTTTATGGTGATATCACGCCCTTTCATAGTTCTACCCTTGGAAAGGTACAAATGGCCTCCCGACTAGGTTTACAAGTCGGACCTGAAGTGTGCTCAAATGGGGTAAATGGGGTATATCGGTTAAGAGAATCTCCCACTGCTCCTCATGATTTATGAATGCTTATGATTATGTATTTTGGCTCAAGTAACGTTAAGTAATGCTTTTCTCTTATGATTATGATTATGTTTTCACAAAAAATGTTTTAAAAACCTTGAGCCTCATGTTATGTTACGATGTTTACGATATGAGCATGGTGTCCTACTATATGTGTTTTAAATATTTTAAATGTCCATTTTACTTACCTTGCATACTCGGTACATTCCACGTACTGACTGCATACTTTCTATGTTGTATCATTTCATGATACAGGACCCATCTCTCAGGCTCACCCACATGCTTAGACCATTTCAGAGTATGCTTTCAGTGTATTGGTGCGTGCTCATGTTCCGAGGGATATTTTCTAGAGATGTTGTTACTTTCTATTTTAGTACATGTTTGAGTTAGTTGGGGGTATTGTCCCATCAACCCATCATTGTAGTAGAGACTTTCAGACTGAGTATAGAATTCAACTTGTGTATGTCTAAGTGATTCTGCCAGGTTGATATGTCATGATTACGTTTCCTTATGTTAATTCTTCTGCTTATGTGAATGAATTAGATGTATGCTCATGCCATGGGTCGACTTGGGTCTCTCGGGGCTCCTTGTCCCATGTCTACAATCCGGGTGTACGTTCGGCTCGTGACAAACTTGGTATCAGAGCCATAGGTTTGAAGTGTCCTAGGGTGTCTAAAAGCCGCATTAAGTAGAGTCCTTTTAATGGGTGTGAAGTGCGCCACACTCATACGAAGAGGCTATGACATGTTTAGGAAATGTTCCCTTCTTTCATGATCTATGTCATGCGATGAGAGTCCTTTACCCTTCTAAATCGTGTTATTCGCGTTTGCAGAATCATGCCTCCATGTAGAGTGAACGCCAGAAGAAATGGTAACAACAATGATCATGAGGGTGCCAATGATGATGAGCATCAGCCAGCCCCACCAGTTCGCAAGGAGCATGCACCAGAGCCAACTGCCCACGTTGAGTTTAGGGAAGCGATTCAGGTGCTAGCACAGGCTATGGCTACCCAGGTTCATAATCAGACGGTGGCGCATTACCCTCAGAATGGTAATGCGGTGGCAGCTAGGGTGAGGGATTTCTTGAGTATAATCCTTCCTACGTTCACATGGTCGAAGGTGGACGAGGATCCACACGATTTTATTAAGGAGATTCTGAAGATCACCCAGGATATCGGGGTGAGATATGGGGAGTGTGTTGACTTGACATCCTATCAGCTTAAGGGAGTGGCTCACATATGGTTCAAGCAGTGGAGAGATGCCCGAGCAGTGGGTGCAGGCTCGATAGGTTGGGAAGAGTGCCACGCGGCATTTTTGGATCGATTCTTCCCTCACGAGATGAGGGAACTCAAGGAGGCTGAGTTTATGAATTTGAAACTGGGTAACATGTCCGTTTAAGAGTACGTATTGGAGTTCACCCGACTATCCAAGTATACTCCATAGTTGGTGGCGGCCCAGAGGGCTCAAGTGAGTCGTTTTATGGATAGGGTGGCGGATTATTTGTATAAGGATTGCAGGATCACCATACTACATCGGGATATCGACTTTCCCCGCATTGTGTTGCATTCTCAATAGATGGAGTCGGTCTACCGGAGGCAGAGAGAGTCCAAGAGGGCTAGGACCAACAACTATGAGGCTTCTCAAGTTAGGACAGGGGTGGGCAGCATTAGCAGTCCCAACACAGGTCTATTGCTCCAGCTCCATCATCGCCCAGCAAGCCATCTAGGTTCAAAGGAGATAGGAGGAGCAGAGCTTTAGAGTACAGAGGCCAAGGTATCATGAAGATGGAGCGCTCTTTCCCAGTTTATGCGGGGTGCAGCAAGAGTCACCTCGGGAGGTGCTTAGTTGGCTTGGATTCTCTCTTCGAGTGTGGTAAAACCGGACATAGACTTAAGGATTTCCCCTCAGCTAGTCCAGGGGTCGATGGAGCCCGTGCGAAAGCAGCCAGTTCTTCTGCTCCAGCAGCACGTCCTCCTTAGCATGGTGCCTCGACAAGTGTAGCAGGCAGTCAGCACCAAAAAAGGTTTTATGTTTTGGTATCCCGCTAGGATTAGGAGGTTTCACCGGATGTGGTTACTGGTACATTGCATGTTTTCTACATTGATGCTTATGTCTTGTTAGATCCAAGAGCTGTGTTGTCTTTTATGACCTCTTATATTGCTAGTAGTTATGGAATTAGCCCTGAAATCCTATTAGAACCATTCTCAGTCTCCACTTCAATCGGTGATTCAGTTGTAGCTAGACGGGTGTATAGAGGTTTTCCCTTTACAGTTTCGCATAAGGTCACCTCTGCAGACATAGTAGAGTTGGCTATGACCGACTTTGACATCATTTTGGGCATGGATTGGTTGTATTCATGCTATGCTTCGATTAAGTGTAGGACCCGTGCGGTGGAATTCTGATTTTCGGGTGACTTAGTGTTGGAGTGGAAGGGTAGTTCAGTTGTACCATTGGTCGGTTTATTTCATATCTTAAAGCCAGGAAAATGATTTCTAAGGGCTACATGTATCATTTTTTTAGGGTTAAGGATGTTGAGTCCGAGACCCCGACTATCCAGTCAATTTTGGTGGTGTGCAAGTATCTGAAGGTTTTTCCCGATGATTTGCCAAGTGTTCCTCCCAAGAGAGAGACTGATTTCGGCATAGATCTTCTTCCCGATACGCAACCCATCTCTATTCCTCCCTAGAGGATGGCTCTAGCTGAGCTAAAGGAGTTGAAGGATCAGTTGAAGGACCTTTTAGATAAGGGCTTTATCAGATCGAGCAAGTCTGCATGGGGTGCCCCTGTGTTATATGTCCGGAAAAAGTATGGTTCGCTCCGTATGTGCATCAACTATCGGTAGTTGAACAAGGTCACCATTAAGAATAGGTATCCTTACCCAGGATTGATGATTTGTTTAACCAGCTTCAGGGTGCTAAGTGTTTCTCCAAGATTGATCTCAGGCCCGGGTATCACTAGCTCAGGGTTCGAGAGAGTGACATCCAAAAAACTGCTTTCAAGACTTAGTATGGTCACTAAGAATTTTTTCTTATGTCTTTTGGACTAACCAATGCCCCTGCAGCTTTCATGGACTTGATGAATAGGTTATTCAAGCAATATCTAGACATGTTCGTGATCGTGTTCATTGATGATATCCTTATATGCTCTAGGAGCAAGGAGGAGCATGTTGCTCACTTGAGAGTAGTGCTTCAGACCCTCAATGATCGTCAGTTGTACGCAAATTTCAGCAAGTGTGAATTTCGGTTGGATTCCATGGCATTTTAGGACATGTTGTATCGAGTGAGGGCATCAGGGTGGATTCTCAAAAAATCGAGGCGGTAAAGAATTGGCCCAGACCGGTGAACCCATCATATATCAGGAGCTTTTTGGGCTTAACGGGTTACTATTGGAGATTTGTTACTATTCGAGATTTGTGAGAAAAGCTTCCAAGAGTTGAAGACTCGGCTCTTCAGCACCAGTGTTGACCCTACCCAAGGGTACCGTTGGTTTTGTGGTGTATTGTGATGCTTCGAGAATCAGACTTGGGTGTGTGTTGATGCAACATGGAAAGGTGATAGCATATGCCTGAAGACAGTTGAAATTCCATGAAAAGAATTACCCGACCCATGATCTTGAGTTGGCCATTGTGGTGTGCGCATTGAAGATATCGCGGCATTACTTGTATGGGGTCCATGTGGATGTGTTTCGGACCACAAGAGCTTGCAATATGTGTTCGCACAAAAAGATCTCAATCTTCGGCAACAGAGGTAGTTGGAGCTACTAAAGGACTATGACATGAGTGTCCTTTACCACCCAGGTAAGTCTAATGTGGTAGCAGACGCGCTTAGTAGGCTCTCTATGGAGAGTGTGTCCCACGTGGATGAGGCAATGAACGAGTTGGTGAAAGATATCCATCGACTTGCGAGATTGGGAGTTAGATTGGTCCACTCGAACAATGGCAGCGTTGTTGTGCAAATGGGGTCAGAATCATCCTTGGTGACTGATGTGAAAGCTAGGCAAGACGAGGATCTGATGTTGGTGAAACTGAAGAAAGTTGTTCAGAGCCAGAAAGTGGAGGTTTTCTCACAAAGGGGAGATGGGGTGCTGCGGTACTTGTGCCATCCATGTGTTCTAGATATTGCTAAATTGAGGGACCGGATATTGCATGAGGCACATGGATCTAGGTATTTTATCTATCCGGGAGCTACCAAGATGTATCATGATTTGTGGGAAATATATTGGTGGAACAACATGAAGAAGGATATTGCATAATTTGTAGCCAAGTGCCCGAACTGTTAGGAAGTGAAAGTAGAGCATCAAAGGCCGGGAGGCGTACTTCAGGATATTAGCATTCCCACTTGGAAGTGGGAAGAGATTAATATGGATTTCATTATAGGCCTACATCGTACTCGTCGNTAGAAATCCCTGAAGAAGAAAGCTTGAATCTCTGCATGGATTTCATTATAGGCCTACATCGTACTCGTCGACACTACGATTCAATTTGGATGGTAGTAGACAGGTTGGCCAAGGATGCACATTTTCTACTGGACAAAACCACAGATTCAACGGATGATTATTCCAAATTGTATAGCCTGGAGATGGTGCGATTACATGGAGTTCCTTTATCTATTATCTTAGACCGAGGTACTCAGTTTACCTCTCAATTTTGGGGGTTTTTTAGAAATGGGATTTGGACTCAGGTTAAACTCAACATAATATTTAATCTGCAAACGGATGGTCAGGTGGAGCAGACAACCCAGACACTCAAGGACATGTTGAGAGCTTGTGTGATGGACTTTAAGGGTAGTTGGGATGATCACTTTCCATTGATCGAGTTCGCTTACAATAACAGTTATTGCTCCAGTATCGAAATGGCACTGTTTGAGGCTCTTTATGGGCGGAGATGTAGATCGCCCATCAGATGGTTTAAGGTTGGCGAGGCAGCTTTGATGGGGCCAAATTCGGTTCATGAGGCTATGGTGAAGTTTCAGCTGATAAGGAACAGGCTGAAAATAGCTCAGAGTCGTCAATAGTCATATGCTGATGTGAGGAGGAGAGAGTTGGAGTTTGAAGTGGACGATTGGGTATTTCTGAAGGTTTCCCCCATGAAGGGAGTCATGCGGTTTGGAAATAAAGGAAAATTTAGCCCCCGCTATGTTGGTCCTTACCGAGTTATGAGAAGAGTTGGTAAGGTACAGTATGAGTTGGAGTTGCCATCAGAGTTATCTTCAGTTCATCCCATCTTTCATGTATCACTCTTGAAAAAGTTCTTGGGAGACCCAACCGTAGTTGTTCTGGTGGAAAGTGTTGGTTTGAGAGATAACCTAAGTTATGAGGAAATTCCATTTGCAATCTTGGATCGTAAGGTTTGGAGGCTGAGGAACAAGAAAGTATCTTCGGTAAAGGTATCATGGAGAAATCAACATGTTGAGGGAGCTACATGGGAAGCCGAAGCGGATATGATAGCTAAATATCCTCACTTGTTCTCTACCGGCTCAGTTTTAGTTTGAGGTATCAATTTTTGCCCTAATTCTCTAATCAATTTCCATGTTCAGTTAAAGTTCACAAGTTTGATTTATGTTATGATAGATGTATGTGATGTCTGAATTCAGTTCAGCTATGTAGTCCTTTTTGGAGGTAGTCATTCTGTCAGTTTTTGGTCTAAATAATCAGTATTTGCATATGATGATTGCATTTTTCTAATTTTTCTGTGTGTTTCTAACATTCGAGGATGAATCTTCCCAAGGGGGAGATATTGTAATACCCCAGGAACCCAAGGAACAGACCGGGAGTCAAAACGGGGAAAATGCAAAACTGGTGTTGTAGGCACAGAACAAGTCGTTGGACGACTCGTGAGGACAGCCCACGAGTCATCAAGTGACTCATGGGGAGGTCAGGAAAAAATTAGGAAAGAGGTCCCCACGGGCTTGGAACCACTCTTGGTTAGACACCGCGAGTCGTTAGGTCATCCATGGGGTAAGGGAAGAGGAAAATAGAAGAAGGCAGGACAGTGCACTAAATGGAGCTGACCACGACTCGTTGGGTATGGGAACGAGTCGTGGTGTCAGTCGTGGGGTGATATAAGTGTGAAGATATGAAGTTGAGGCGGTGCACTTCACGATTGGTGACCACGAGTCATGGTCACCCCTAACGAGTCGTTGTGTCAGTCGTTATGAGCCCAGGAGATCAAGCAGGCACTGCACTCGACGGGCAATATGACAAGTCATTGGCCCCAGTG
>JACEIK010001245.1:252374-282770 GCA_018107945.1 Datura stramonium
GGTCTAACCACGACACGTGGTCATGCCCATGGTCTCCCCCAGACCATGCTACCTCCTTGCTTGACCATGATTCACTTCACGACTCATGGTCACTCCTCGCAGATCACCTAACGACCCATTTTCTGACCTAGTGCAGTATTTCAGATTTTCTCTGTTTCGACTCCCAGGTCTGATTCATAGATTTCCGGGGTATAACAATATCTCCCATTGGGAACATTCATCCTCGCATGTTAGAAACACACAAAAAAGCAAAAACATACAATCATTATATGCAAATATTGATCATTTAAGCTAAAAACTGACGTAATGACTACCTCCGAAAAGAACTGCATAGCTGAACTGAATTCAGGCATCACATACATTTACCATAACATAAAACAAACTTCCGAACCTGAACTGAACATGGAAACTAATTAGAGTAGTTGGAAACAACTTACACCTCAAACTAAAACTGAGTCGGTAGGGAACAAGTGAGGGTATTTAACTATCATATCTACGTCGACTTCCCACGTATATCCCTCAACATGTTGATTTCTCCATTACACCTTTACTTAAGATACTTCATTGTTCCTTCGCCTCTGAACCTGACTATCCAATATTTCCACTGGAACTTCGTCATGGATAAGGCTATCTTTTACACCAACACTGTCCACCGGGACTAGTAGAGTTGGATCTCCTAAGCATTTCTTCAAAAGAGATATATGAAACACAGGATCCATGGAAGATAACTCTGAGGGCAAGTCCAACTCAAGCTACCTTACCAACTCTTCTCATAATCCGGTAGGGACCAACATAATAGGGACTGAGTTTTCGTTTCTTCCCAAACCGCATGACTCCCTTCATGGGAGATGCCTTCAGAAATACCTAATCTTCCACCTCAAACTCCAAATCTCTCCTCCTTACATCAGCATATGACTTTTGACGACTCTGAGCAGTTTTCAACCTGTCCCTTATCAGCTGAACCTTCACCACAACCTCTTGAACTGAATATGGACCTATCATAGGTTCCTCACCAACCTCAAACCATCTGATGGATATCTACATCTCCGCCCATAGAGAGCCTCGAACGGTGCCATCGGAATACTGGAGTGACAACTGTTATTGTAAGCGAACTCGATCAGGGGCAAGTGATCATCCCAACTACCTTGAAAGTCCATCACAGAAGCTCTCAACATGTCTTCGAGAGTTTGAATTGTCCACTCTTCTTGACCATCCATTTGCGGATGAAATGCTGTGCTGAGCTTAACTTGAGTCCCAAGCTCTTTTTGGAATGACCGGCAAATCTGAGAGGTAAATTGATTACCTTGGTCTGAAATCATAGACAAGGGCACTCCATGAAATCGAAACAAATCCTGGATATACAGTATGGCATAATCCTCCGCCGAATTCGTAGTTTTGACTGCTAGAAAATGTGTAACTTTGGTCAACGTGTCTACCACAACCCAAATAGAATCAAAGTGTCGACGAGTACGAGGCAGGCCTGTGATGAAATCCATATTAATCTATTCCCACTTCCAAGTAGGAATGCTAATATCCTGAAGTACTCCTCCCATCCTTCGGTGTTCAACCTTTACTTGCTGATAGTTCGGACACTTCGGTACAAATTCTGCAATATCCTTCTTCATGTCGTTCCACCAATTTATTTCCCGCATATCATGATACATCTTGTTGGAACCTAGATGAATAATTTACCTAGATCCATGAGCCTCATGCATCATCCAACTCCTTAAATCATCGACATTCGGAACAAATTAGTGACCCTAGTACCAAAGCACACCATTTCCCCCTTTGGAGAAGACCCCTACCTCTTACTTCGAACGACTTCCCTCAGCTTTACCAAAATCAGTTCCTCATCTTGCCTCTCCCTTACAGCAATTATGAAGGATGATTCTAATTCTTCCCGAACTACCACACCGCTATCGGTTGAGTCGACTAAACGATCTCCTACAATTCCTGTCAAGAATCCTGAGGTGCTCAACTCCTGAGTCTCCATCTTTTATGCCTATGATCATGACAAATACAAAGTGCGCTCTAATTCATCCAAAATTCATCTGAAATTCTCCGGTCACAACCCAAATAAGCTATTCAATCCTGAAATCCACTTTGGACTGAATGGAACCATCAGGTTACCCACGTAAAGTCGCTTCACCCCGACTTTACCATGATCACATCTAGCTTCCTCAAACTTATAAATTCAACCCGAGGTTCAAATCACTCACAAATCACCTCATAATCCATGCGAACTACCAAACTAAATAATAACTCACCATCTGGAACCAATCAGGCTTTCAGAATCCAATTTCGAGCTTAACAACCTAGATTGTTGACTTTGGTCAACCCTCAAACTTCAAACCCTTCAAAAATCGAAAGTCTCATCCAATCATAACTAAATCATCTCAGCACGAAGTCTTCCACTTTCGCAAGTCGTGAACAACAGAGTAATGATATGGAAAGGTTCATCCTAGGAAAACAGATCGACAATCACAAAATGACCATGTGGCTTTCTACACTTCCAGGCTTGTTTAATAATTGGGCTTCCTGCACTAGGTCCGGCATCTATGGCGGGGATAGGGAGTTATCCTGAACGTACACGTCTTAACCAGCATTTCCATCATGGGAATATCCTTAGGGTTTGGAGTAAGGGAATCATGAGCACGAATAGTGTAAGAAGTCTAATCTTGGCATATACCTAATATAGCACCATCTCATTAGCCGATAGAACAAACTTTGGGGACTGAATTCATAGGGTTGAGAGTGCTAACAAACATGGGTTTACAAACATAACGAGAGCCATGACATGAAACGAAATGGGTAATATTGAGATCACAGATGGACAGGGTTGCCTATCATCTTAGGGTTCTAAACGTAAGCGCGAGTTGAGCGAAGCATCGAGCAATACGTAAAGGAACATCTAAAGAAGAAAAGATGGACTACCCCTAATTTCTATCCATAGGACTTCCTTACTAGAACTCAAGACATTACTAGGCCCTTAACTTACCATTTCCTCACCTCCCATGTTATAATCTCATCTTAAAATACTCAAAGGCAATTGTACCTCTTACAATAGTCCTCGGAAATAACAATCATGATAGGTAGGAGGGAATAACCTATGACATACCTGACACTACATGTGCGGTTGACTGCCACTCGCTCTTGATAACATATGTTGCTAAGGTGGCCAATTTGCTGCAACTGATAGGTGAGGATTCAGAGCATGGCCTTTCCGACCATCTCGCTTGGCTGAAGTGCAATCCCTTTGTTTATGACCGAGTTGGCCACAATAAAAACAAACATCTGAACCTGCCAAGCACTTTCCTCGGTTGTGCTTCCCGCAACATCCGCAATTTGGGTAAGTAATCTCCCTCACCCGGGGCTTGTACCCCCGAGCATAGATTATAGACTTTTGGCGAGTTTGAGAGTGACTCCCACTACTCGACCCTTGTTGGGATCTCCTAAGGTTTCTGGCCCTGGGCCTCTTGTCTCCCCTCTTGTTCCCTCTACACTCCCTAACCATGCTCGAGTCACTAACCTCCTGCAGGCTCTCCTTCACAAGTCTTGGGATCCTAGTAGTTGTTGCCTCCCCGATAGGGTTCACTGGTGTGATAACCTGTTGGTTAGGTTGGTTGATCATAGCTCGCATCAATACTTTGAGAGCGCCTCTGAGCTCCGCATCAGTAACTTGCATGGAATCCGTTAGAGTTGGGGGTGCTAGCTGACTTCCATCTTTGTTCTGAGAAAACTTGATTCTACACATGCGTATATAATGAGTTATAAGAATAGTGGGACTTTTCATCGCACGACATAGATCATGAAAGAAGAGAACATTTCCTAAACATCTAGTAGCTTCTTCGTCATAAGTGTGGCGCGCTTCACACCCATGAAAAGGACTCTACTTAATGCTGCTTTTAGACACCCTAGGACACTTCAAACCTATGGCTCTGATACCAAGTTTGTCACGACCCGAGAGTAAACCCGGAACAAGGAACAAGGAACCCCGAAAGGCTCTGAGTAGAGCCATGGCATGAGCATACATCTAATTCATTCAAGTATAGTGGAATACTTAACATAATAACATAACGGGAATGAAATCATGACATAAGATAGAAACAAAGACGATGCATAATCCACACATAACATCTGAGTACTACATCTAGTCTGAAAGCCTCTAGTCATACGACGGGTTGATGGGATAACACCCCCAACTAACTCTGCAAGACTAAAAACTGAAAGAAACATCAAGTGTAACATATGGCCATCAGAAAATAAGGACTTACCTAAAAAGGCTGATATGTATCTCTGGATGGACTACTGAGGAGGACGAGCCTGAGAGCCGGGTCCTGTATCATGAGACGATACATCATAGAAAGTATGCAGGTCAGTACGTGGAATGTACTGAGTATGCAGAGTAAGTAAAACGAACATTTAAAATACATAAAGTTCATAGGAGTAGGACTACATGATCATAATGTTGAAATCATAAGATAATGTAAGGCTCAAGGTTTTCAAAACATTCATAAATTTTCGTAATCATAAACATGAGAGAAAAACATTTAATAGACATGATTTTAGCCAAAGAACATATTCATACATGCATAAACTATGAGGAACAATGGGAGATTCTTACAACCGACATACCCCATATGAGCACACATGGAGCCCAACCTGTAAACCTAGTCTGGAGGTCATTCATACCTTGGCAAGGGTAGAACCACGAAAGGCGTGACATCACTCATGAAAGGCCCATTAGGGAAAAAGGGGACAGTCTCAAGGGAGGTATAAACATGACCTATGGTGGCACATAATTCATAGATTCAGGGTGTAACCTGGGCCCCGAACCTATTCGGTGTTAAATACTACTCCCAAAACATGCAACGTGCTTATAAAGTATCATATATGACATACATGGGCTAGATAAATTATGATAATCATAAACATGCTTGAAGGTTCATGAACTAGCCTTGTAATCGGGCCCGTGAGTCAGCCAAAGTCATAAATCATGAATCATGTTTGACATGTGGGCATTGCCCGATATTTAAACATACTTGAAATACTCAATCTGATGGAAATCATGATCATAAAAACATGGGTAAGTGAAAACATTCTTCTATATCAAAAATTCACATCATACTTGTAAAATCATCATAATCATGAACTCTCATCGGTTTCTCATAATTGGGAACCTTAAGATTAAAACACTAGTATACAAAATAATGATTTAAAACATTATAAAATCAGCACATTATTCGAAACCCATCAATTTATACATACTATTAACATATCCATGTCGATTACTTGAGGATTCATGCATTGGGTTAAAACCCCATAAGAATTGAATTGTAGCATCCATAGATTAAGGAGAAATTTGGCATGGGTTTGGATAGAACCACCCATTAAAACCCTACATACCTTATTTGGAGCAAATCTTTACACTCCCTAGATTTCTCAAGAGGAAATTGAGGAAGATAGCCTTGAAATCACCTTGATCACCCCTCTAGCACCCTTCTATTCCTTTGCATGCATGAATTAACACTTAGGCTAGTCTTTCACCTCTTAAACCCACCTTTTAGAGGTTAAATTGACATAGTTTAGGACCCTAGGACTTAGGAATTACATAAAAGCCCTTACTTAAATCGCAGAATTTTGCTGACTGCCAGTCCCATGAGGGACTAGACGACTCATCACAAGGGCCCATGACTCGTGGCCTTGAGTCATCATGTTCACTACCAAACACATATCAGGGGACCCCACGAGGGACCCTACGAATCATGGTGGCTGACCACGACTCGTGGTCACCACCCGTGATCCCCACTATCCAAAACTCCTTGCCAAGCATCCGGTCTAGGCCATGCGTGACCTCACGAGTCGTGTGGTCTGACCATGACTCGTGGTCATGCCTGTGGTCTCCCCCAGACCATGCAACCTCCTTGCTTGACCACAAGTCATGTCATGACTCGTGGTCACTCCTCACGGGTCACCTAATGACCTGTTCTATGACCTGGTGCAAAATTTCAGTTTTTCGCTGTTTCGACTCTCAAGTCTGATGCTTGGGTTTCTGGGGTATAACAAAAAGATGGAAAACTCACAACATACCATTGACTATTTCAGGGGATACCTCCTACTCCTGGTGGGACGCTAATGCATAGAATATGTTCTGACGCTGACCGCCACCTATGCTAGTAGATGCCCCCTACCGTGTTGAGCGTGCGGGTAGGGCTGTTGAATTAGAAGCTGGGTCTTGACCCCCATCATGACCCTGCCTCGCTTCTGGGAAATCTCTGAGCATATGTCTGGGCTTCTGATACCTGAAACAAACACCTGAACCTTCCAAGCACTAGCCCGTGTGCCCCCGACGACACCTGCTGTAGTGGGGATGCTAGAATCTGCGAGCCTGTTGTTCTGACCCCTATAGCCTGATGATCGCCCCCTCTGGTCGTGCCTAGGTCTGGATGGCACACTCAACGCTGAAGAAGTTAGGGCTGAAGGTCTCTAGTGAGTCTGATATTGGTTCACTATCTGACCTCGACTGAGAGAATCTATAACTATCAGTCCTGGCCCTCTTGGTCTTTCTCTCCCTCATATGCGTCGCCTCCATCTGTTGGGCGTATAAGACTATCTGTGGGAAATCCATATCCTAGTGAGCATAGCATTTATGCAATCCTTGTACAAATAGCCCGGCACGCCTTGAACAAAACTACTCACTCGCGCCCTCTGATCAAATACTAACTCTGGGGTGTACTTAGATAGGCGAGTGAACTCAAGGGCATACTCCTACACCCTCATTTTCCCTTTTTTAAGATTCACGTACTCGGCTTCCTTCAATTCCCTCATCTCATGAGGGAAGAAGCGATCTACGAACGCAACATAGAACTCTTCCCAAGTGACAGGGCCTGCTCCAACGACCCTACTATCTTTCCATTGTCGAAAGCAGATATGTGTGACCCCATTCAACTAATACGAGGCCAACTCAGCACACTCAACCCCATTTAACCCCATAACTTGGGTGATCTTCACAATATCATCAATGAACTCATGCAGGTCCTCATCTACTTTTGACTCGAGGAACTCTAGCGGTTCATTCTCAAGAAATCTCTGAATTAAGCCGTCGCCGCATTTCCATTTTGCGGAATATGCATAACTGCCTACTGATTCACCTGAGCAGTCAAGGCCTGCACGAGCATCTGAATAGCTGCCTCGAATTCAGCATGGGCAACTTGCTCCGGTGCATGGTGCTCCTGGAATGGTGGGGCTTGTTGGTGCCTGTCTCTGTTGCTATTCTCGTGGCCATTTCCATTTCCATTCCTCCTAGCATTCACTCTACGGGGATCCATGATTCTACAGTCGCGAATAGCATGAGTTAGAAGGATAGGGAGGAATTTCTTCGCATGACATAGATCATGAAAGAAGGGAACATTTCCTAAATGTTTCATAGTCTCTTCGTCAAAAGTGTGGCGCGCTTCACACCCATGAAAAAGATTCTACTCAACGCGGCTTCCAAACACCCTAGGACACTTCAAACCTATATCTCTGATACCAAGTTTGTCACAACCTGAATATAGACTTGGATCAAGACACGGGACAAGGAGCCCCAAGAGACCCCAAGTCAACCCATGGCATGAAAATTCATCTAACTAAATCAAATAAGCGGAAGAAATAACACGATAATCTTAGCGGAAGTCTAAAATAAACATAACATCAGAATACACACATTCTAAAGCTGAATACACCATTTTTTTCTGAAAAACCTCTAATTCTGACGAGTTGATGGGACAAGACCCTAACTCTCTATTGCTGAAACTTAAAGTACATCAATATCTAAAAGAAAATGGTCCTCAGAAGATGAGGACTCACCACTAAGTTCGGTGCTAACTCTGGAACTGGCCACTGACGGGGATGAGTCTAAGTGTCGAGGTTTGTATCATGAAACGATACAACATAGAATATGCGGTCAGTACGCGGAATGTACTGAGTATGCAAGGTAAGTAAAACCGCTTAAATAAGTGAAATCATTAAAACATGCATGATGTAAAACATAAAAAAAATAGAATCTAAGAGTAGGGCTTGCATGCTATCTTTCTATAAACATGATATCAACGTAACATAACATCATAACTGAATCGATTGATCCAAAGCTGAAGTCTGATAGTCATAAATAAAGCTAAACATTGGGTCAAACTTGATTTAGAACATATATAGATATATAGAACATGAGTGATAAACATGCATAACTGAAATTATGAGAAATAATGGGAGACTCGTCTATTTAATCGACATTCCACAATAGAGCTTACGTGGTCCCAACTATCACACTCAAGTGGGTAGAGTCGTATTAAGTCTTTCCAGGGCTAAGGACGATACCATGATATCGATATCAAGTTAATGGACCAATCCAGGCAGGGGATAACTCACTTTGTACATCCTAATATAATCTAATTATACCTACGTTAGCGCGTAGTTCTGAGGCATAGGGTTGATAGACCTATAACCTACTCAGTGCTAGATACTACTCCCAAAAACATGCGTATGCTCTCCGTCGTTTTTAGCGAAGCTGACCCTCGTCTATTGACTAAGCTAAATAATCATGAATACATAAATTTGAGTCATACATGAGGAACTTTGGCTCAAACCATACCCCAAGTTGAACATAAATGGGAGTCTTCGCCCCAAAACCATGTTGTAAGCTAAACTCGTAATATCATAGTCGTACTTGAACATATGGGCATTGTCCAATGCTTTAAGATGATTGAAAATACATATTTTACTTGGAAACATGATCATAAACATTAGTAACTTTAGGACATGTTTTTCATATAAATATCTCATCATACTAGAACCTCCATCACAAATCTCAACTTTCATGAACTTCTCATAATTGGGCATTTAATTTAATAGGCTTGAAACATGATTTTCATTGAAAACATCGTAAAACTTGCCCATAAATCATAATTCAATAGTAGAAACATATTTAAATCATACCCATGTAGAGAATTAGGAATTTCATGCATTGGGATAAAACCCCATAAAATCAACATAGGAATTTTCACAATTTTAAAGTGAGATTGGGCATGGGTGTAAACAATTCACCCATTCATAACCCTACATACCTGAAAGGGTTTGATTCTACCACTTCTCTTATTGTCCAAGGAAGATTTGAAGAAGAACCTTGAAGGATTTTCCTTGATCACCTCTCTAGACTCTTACTCTTGCATGCATGACTAGGAATGACTTAGAATAGATTTTCCCCTCTTAAAACCCACTATTCATAGCATAAAACGACGTAGTTTAGGCCTTAGGATCATAGAAATTACGAAAATCTCTTACTAAATTCGCAGGAAATAACTGACTGTTAGTCCCCACAAGGGACTGGACGACTCATCACTCAAGGCCATGACTCGTGGAATCAGTCATCAAGTGCACTTCCTAGCAGATCATTCGGGGATCATAACGAGGGACCTCATAATCATTTTCGGTGAGCACGAGTCGTGGTTGTCACACCCCAAACCCGGAGAGACGTGTGAGGCACCTAGTGCCACCCCAAATATGACCATACCCGACGCCCCAAATATAAAACAAAGTCTAGAACTAATGAGGTTCAACAACCCAACAATTCTAAAATCAGAATAAGACGATAGACTATAACGAAAGCTAGCTCACCTGACCAACCAAGAAATATAAATACAATTTGCCATCAAGGCCACGGAATGGAAGAACAACTATAGAACATAGCCCACCTGGCCTAAAACAATGACACTACACCCACAACAAATATCTATGAGGCTCTAACACTATGATAAAAATCAACTTCTTGAGACAGAGCCCTGAACTACCCATAACTCAACCTATGGCAACTCCGAAAGAACTGGAGCACACCGACTCAGCTGGAACTACACTCAGCATCCAAGAACCTGGTCTAATAGCCCACCATCACCTGCAGGCACAAATGCAGTGCCCCGACTAGGACATCAGTAAAATAATGTACCAAGCATGAAAGGCAGGAACAACTAGAAGACTAAGATTAGAGATTAATAGATATACCAAATATCGCAGAAGGAGAACTGAACTTAAGTAAACATATAAAACCTACTTGGCCCCCATAAGCCTGGCAAGTACAAGCAAACATCCAAATAGAACCTACCGGTCCCCATAAGGCCTGCAAGTCCAAAAAGTAAATAACAGTACAACTACACCTAGCCGACCAACTCATCTATCATCGCCTCTAGACCTCTCAATGGCCTCAGCTAACACTAGCCAACATCTAGCATCCACTGCTATCAGATGACAAATAACACAAGAAACAATCATAGTATAATGTGAAACAGATCACAAGTAAACACCAGTTAATCAACATCATCAATCAGGCACTGCCGGACACTCTCTCAGATGCGCACAGTTAGCAGAGCTCAATCCATTTGGGAGAACCAATTGCGATCCCAGGAAGGCTCAGACATGTCGGAACACTCTCGAATCATGTCTCAACTCGACACAACGGAGGACATCATTCTCAACCCCGTAGGTCATTTCACTCCTTGGGCTCAACCCCTCAGCCGGAAACACTCTCGTGCGTAGGGTATCCACAATACCCAAGGCCTCAAATAGCACACACAATTATGATAAAAAGCATTCATAATCAATAAAAACAATACATATGGCAACATGTTCAAAATAGCCCACAACAAGTTCTCAAACCCCATCAACCGACTACCAACATGTAATACTAACCTTACGTATCTAGCCATCCACTGACGTGCCACAAACAAAACTAAGGATCACATAATTATCAAATAAATTTCCCTGACATATCAAAAACCAAAGAACTATCATATATGGAACAATCCTCCATCGACCCTAACCAACCCTATCCTCAACTTCACAATAGTCAACATGACTACCCGAGTGTTATCAAATTCACTAAGGGACTACTAACTCGCCCCTTCACCAATCATCTGATCATCCACACATATAGCATGAAACTACATAAAAAAAAGCGCCCAAAACTACATCCGAAACCGCCCTCAACTCAGCCCAAAATGTTCATGAATCTCCTCACAACACTAGCCAAACTCGGCGCATTCTATCGCCCCTCCAACTCACAACGAACTACCAATTTTAATGCACAATTACACGGCCTCAATTAATGAGGGAAAGATTATAATCCAGCTTCCCCCAAACAATAGGATTTACAACAAAAAATTTCCAACCACAAACAGTCAATTCATATGACAACAACGGGAATTCGATTCAACAAAATAATCTTCCCAAAAAGGGGAATCGAAATCCTTAACATACCTCAACTACGGAGAGCCCCAAAATAATAAGATTTGAAGATAGCATAACCATGAATATAATGCCTTAGGGAAGCCCGTACTACTGCCAAAAAGCAGCCACAACAGTTCAACAAGAAAACAACACAATAGGAACTTAATCGATACAATTTCTACGGATTCTACGATAGAAACTCCGCAACAACGATCTATCAAGATCCATAGATTCAATACTACACTATATAACTATGAATCAAGAAGAATAGAAGCTTACCAAGATTTCTAGGATGAGACAGCCACCAAAAGGCACCAAAACACCAGTACAATACAACCACACACGATGTTTTCACAATCTATGCTCGGAAATTTATTTTCATCTTCCAATCAACATCAAAATTGCTTAGAACCTATGGGGAGCTTCTTGGAAAATATTTCCACCGACTCCTAGATCTAGTAAAAAAATTATGGGTGTTAGAACCGACCAAGGGGCTTTATACAGCCTAGCACAGCCTTGCCCGCTATTGACGTGCCTTCTTGCGTGGTCTCGCGAAAACATGAATATCTCTCTATTACGAAGTCAAATTGACGAACGGTTTGATGCTTAGAAACTAGACTCATAGACCTTTAATTTGATAGGTCGCACACTCCATAAATCGTTACTTATTGGGAGAAACACTTCGAGACATTTGACTTAAATTTCAAGAAATCTCAAGAATGAACTTTTGCGATAACTTTTTCTGAATTTTGTTTTACAACTTGATCAATGTCAAATCATAAATATGATCATAGAGTGGCTCAAATAATTAATACTTCCTTATTTAGCAAATTAAGTACTGTTAGTCCTACCTCGAAAGCATGATTTTATATCTCAAATTATCCGGGGTATTACATCCTTCCCTCTTTAGATACATTCGTCCTCGAATGATGGATGACACGCATGACTCCAACTCAAGGACTGACATAGCACGACATCGCATAACATAGCCTTACATGAAAATCCTACCACAAACAACTCGTAAAAACAAAATCTTGCACCATGCCAAGGCGCGACACAACTATAACCATAATCAAAATAAGAATCTTACCTACCGCCATGTTTATCCGTTGGCTGGCTATAATTAATCATGTTACAAGCATCCCTACAAAAGTCAGCAAACGTGAGTGTAGACCTGACTCCTGTGACATCTGACTTCTCGCACAATTTCGATCCTAAAAAAAGGGTAACAATCCTAAATGTCCTTTAGCCTCCTATTTATAAGTACACTACAAAATGCACACATAAACAGGACTCTACTAGACACGGCTCACAGACTCCCTACGACGAACTACTCTGATACCAAGTCTGTCACACCCTAAACTCGGAGAGACGTGACTGGCACCTGGTGCCACCCCTGATATGAGCATACCCGATGCCCTAAAAATAAACCAAAGGCTAGAACCGATGAGGTTCAACAACAAAACAACTATAAAATAAGAATAAGACAATAGACTATAACGGAAGATGGCTCACCTGACCAACCAAAAAAGATAAATACAATTTGCCATCAAGGCAATGAAATGGAAGAACAATAATACAACATGGCCCACCTGGCCTAAAACAATGACACTACACCCACAACAAACGTCTACGAGCCTCTAAAACTATGATAGAAATAAACTGCTCGAGACAAGGCCCTAAACTACCCATAACTCGACCTATGGCAACTCCGAAAGAACTGGAGCACACCGACTCAGCTGGAACTCTACTCAACATCCAAGAACCTAGTCTAATAGCCCACAATCACCTGCAGACATGAATGCAGCACCCCGACTAGGGAATCAATACAATAATATACCGAGCAAGAAAGGCAGAAACAACTGGAAGACTAAGACTAGAGATCAATAGATATACCAAATATCACAGAAGGAGAAATGAACTTAAGTAAACACATAAAACAAACCTTTCAATAGCCTCAGCTAACACCATCCAACATCTAGCATCCACTGCTATAAGATAACGAATAACACAAGAAAATACCATAATATAATGCCACACAAATGACAAGTAAACACCAGTTAGTCAACATCATCAATCAGGAACTGCTGGACACTCTCTCTGCTACGCACAGTTAGCGGAGCTCAATCCATTTGGGAGAACCAATCGCGATCCCAGGAAGGCTCAGACATGTCAGACCACTCTACAAAGATATCTCAACTCGACACTACGGAGGACATCATTCTCAACCCTATAGGTCATTTCACTCCTTGGGCTCAACCCCTCAGCCGGAAACATTCTCATGCATTGGGTATCCACAAGCCCCAAGGCGTCAAATAGCACACATAATCAGGATCAAAAGCATTCATAATAAATAAAAACAATACATATAACCACATGTTCAAAATAGACCACAGCAGGATCTCAAACCCCATCAACCAACTACCACCACGTAGTACTAACCTTACGTATCTAGCCATCCACCGACCTTCCACAAACAAAAATAAGGATCACATAATTACGAAATATATTTCCATGACATATAAACAATCGAAGAACTATCATATGTGACACAATCCTCCATCGAACCTAACAAGCCCTATCCTAAATTTCACAATAGTTAACATGACTACCCGAGTGTTATCAAAGTCATTAAGGGACTACTAACTTGCCCCTTCACCAAACACCCGATCATCAAAACATATAGCATGAAAACTACATAAAAAAATCCCGAAAAATGACATCTAAAACAGCCCTCAACTCAGCCCAAAAGGTTCATGAATCTCCTCACAACACTGGCCAAACTCGGCGCATTCTATCACCTTTCCGACTCATGTTGAACTACCAATTTTAATTCCCAATTACACGGACTCAATTAATGATGGAAAGATCACAATATAGCTTCCCCCAAGCAATAGGATTTACAACAAAAAATTTCTGACCACAAAAAGTCAATTCGCACGACAACAATGGGAGTTCAATTCAACTAAAATCATGCCAAAAAGGGGAATCGAAATACTTAACATACCTCAACTCCAACGATCCCCAAGATAAGACAATTTCAAGATAGAATCACCATGAATATACTGCCTTAGGGAAGCCCGTACTACTGCCAAAATGCAGCCACAACAGTTCAACAAGAAAACAATGCAATCGGGACTTAATCGATACAATTTCTATGGATTCTACTATAGAACTCCGTAACAACGATCTGTCAAGATCCATAGATTAACTACTACACTATATAACTAAGAATCAAGAAGAATACAAGCTTACCAATCTTTTAGGATGATACAGCCACCAAAAGGCACGAAAACACCACTACAATACAAACACACACAACGTATTCACAATCTATGCTCGAAAATTGATTTGCATCTTCCAATTAACATAAAAATTGCATAGACCTATGGGGAGCCACTAGGGAGAGATTTCCACCTCCTCCCAGCTCTGAAAAAAGAATTATAGGTGTTAGAACCGACCAAGGGGCTTTATATAGTGCTACACCGTCTCGCGAAAACGTGAATATATCTCTATTCCGAAGTCTTATTGATGAACGATTTGATGCATTAGAAACTAGACTCATAGAACTTTAATTTGATAGGTCAAACACCCCATAAATCATTACATATTTGGAGAAACACTTCGATACATTTGACCTAAATTTCAAGGAATCTCAAGAAGGAAATTTTGCGATAACTTTTTCCGAATTTTGTTCTACAACTTGATCAATGTCCAATCTTAAATATGATCATAGAGTGGATCAAATAACTCATAATACTTTCTTTTTTAGCCAATTATGTACTATTAGTCCTACCTCGACAAGCATAATTTTATCACTCAAATTATCCAGGGTGTTACAGTGGTCACCACTCATCACATACACTGCCTGATATTTCTATTTATTCCATCATGCTACTCACGACCCTTCCCATGAATCATGGTGACTAACCATGACTCGTGGGGTCCTTTCATAGGGTACACTACCACTTTTCCTCACCTTCTCAAAATCATTCCCCACGACTAACTCAATGAGTCATGGGGCCTGAACACGACTCGTAGTCACATTCGTAGGGACCTTATATCCCAAAATCCAACTCACACCATGATCCTCACCATGAGTTATCTCACAACTCCTGGTCTAGCCACAGGTCACAGAATGACTTGTTGTATGACCTGGTGCCGGATTTCTAGTTTCTCTATTTAAACTCATGGGTCTAATCTTTAGGCTTCTGGGGTATTACAGAGGCGACAGTGTACTCTGTTAATAGGGTAGATTATGCGTACCGTATGTGGGTGAGTTTTGACATTAGATACTGGCTGAAGCACACAGTTTGAGATATGCCATCCACTCAGGTGCTACTAAGATGTATTGTGATTTACGAGATATTTACTAGTGGAATAGCATAAAGAAAGACATCTCAGATTTTGTAGCTAAGTGCTCGAACTGCCAGCAGGTTAAAGTAGAACACCAGAGGTCGGTAGGTATGACTTAGGATATCAGTATACCCATATGAAAGTGGGAAATAGTAAATATGGATTTTATTACAGGTCTTGGTTAGTAGCATGATTCAATATGGGTGATAGTAGACTGTATGACTAAGTCAGCACACTTCCTCCCAGTAAAAACTATAGACTCGGCTAAGGATTATTCCAAGATTTATATCCGAGAGTTTCTCCAACTTCATGGGGTGCAATTCTCCATTATATCAGACAGAGGTATCCAGTTGACCTCTCATTTCTAGAAGTCATTTCAGTAGGGACTCGATACCCATGTCAAGCTCAGACAGCTTTTCACCTGCAGACAGATTGAAAAGCTAAGCGGACAATTCATACATTGGAAGATATGCTGAGATCATGCATGATCAATTTAAAGGCATTTGGGATGATCACTTTCCACTCATCAAGTTCGCATGAAACAATAGCTACCATTCCAGTATACAGATGGCCCTGTTTGAGGAATTACATGGTAGGAGGTTTAGATCTCCTATAGGGAGGTTTAAGGTTGGTGAAGGTACTCTAATCGGGCTAGACTAAATCCATGAAGTTATGCAGAAAGTACAGCTCATCCAAGAAAGATTGAAAACAGCTCAGAGCCGTCAGAAATCTTATGCTGATATGAGGACGAGAATTAGAATTTATAGTCGATGACTGTGTTTATCTAAAAATTTCACCCATGAAAGGGGTGATGAGATTTGGGAAGAAAGGAAAACTCAGTTTGAGATCTATGGGACCCTAAAAAATTCTAAAGCGACTTGACAGTGTGGCATATGAGTTAGAACTACCCCAAGAGTTAGCATCGGTGCACCCAGTCTTCTATGTGTCAGTATTTAGAAAGTACATCGATGATCTAACTTTAGTTGCACCCCTAAACAATATGGGAATAATAGATAGTCTCTCTTACGAAGAGGTCCCAGTTCAGATCCTTGACCGTCAGGTTCATAAGTTGTGAAACAAGGATGTTGTCTATGAATGTTTTATGGAGGAACCAGCTAGTTAAGGGAGCCACATAGGAAGCAGAAGCAGTCATGATGGCCAGATGCCCTCACCTATTCCCTTCCAGTTCAGTTTCGACATCAAGTACTAAATTCCTCCTCAATACTTTGTTCAGTTTCGTACTCATCAGCTCTATTTAGATTTTCTATGTGCATTCTAGTTGCATCAACTTTGTTAGTATGGTTAAGTCAACTCGGAGTCAGTCACTCCTTCAGAAACCATCTCATAGTCTCAATCTAGGAATTTCAGCTCTTTTCCCAGTTGTCCAGTAGTTTTAATCTTTATTTGAGGATGAATGATCCCAAGGGGCAGATATTGTAACGCCCCGAAACTTTCTGAGACCAGGCTTAGATATTGCGATAAAATCTAGAAGAAAAACCAGAAAAATGCATAGAAACAACTAAGACAATGAGTCATGGTCAGCTCTAAAGACTCGTTACGTCAGTCCTGGGCAGTAGGGCTTAGTCTCTCGAGAACCCATGAGACAAGGAACGACCTGCTGTGAGACATAACGAGTCGTCCTGTTAGTCGTGGTTTCCCCTGCTCAAAAATCCTTTCTAGGACCCCACGACTCAACCAATGAGTCGTTGTCAGAAACAATAACCCATTGTGAGAGTTGTTTGGTGAAAACCCTGAAATCCCCTTCTAGTGACAACGAGTGGAACCAACGACCCGTTGTTTCCCACAATGAGCTGTTATGATCAACCATCATGCCAACCTAGACATTTACAGAAATCCTTTCAGTGAACCTAACGATTGGATACAATGATCCATTGGGTCCACCAACAAGTCGTTGTGTCACCCGTCGTCAGACTCTACAGGTTTCCTCGTATAGTGGCTACAGGAGGAACCAACGAGTCATGGTGACCCCTGTTTCAAGAAACAGTGCTTCCTACTCCCAGGAAGTGGGACCAATGAGAGATCCCAATGAGTCGTGGTCACAACTAATGACTCGTTGAGTGACCCATTGGGACCCTGTCGACCAGTTTTCAGATTTAATTTCCAAGGTTATTTTGTAATTTTCTAACCTCCTAGACTCTAAACTATGTCTTTTAAGTGTAAATTAAGAGGATTTAGAGGGATCAAACGGTTCCTCTCCCTCATTCCCCACTCAGACCTTCTGAAAAATAATCATAAATTCTCTCAGAAGCTCTCAGAGCAAGAACTAGGGAAGTCCACTTCTCCTCCGATTCTCAAGGAATTTCTTCGGATTTTTTTATCAGGTAAGTGGGAATTTAATAAGGGAATAATTCTTCCCTTGTGTCCCCAAAATCTTTTCTATTTTCCCAATCAGTTCTAGTCCCTGAATTATCGAATTTGAATTTAGTTGTCAGCTAGATATCATCTAATTCATGTGGAATACTATTCATGTTAAATGTAGATATGTTTCCACCGGTTTGTGACTATATTTATGCTTGTTCCTATAAAGTAAATTCTAGCCCTAACTTTTGAATGCAGAAAAACTAGAGTCTTGCATAATTGATTTATTATCCAAATTGCTTGATTCTATCAGTGTTGGGGATTCCCATATTGTTAGTATGTATCAAAATCTAAGTTAGATGCATGTTAGTTCAATTTCAGTTAGAATGTTAGAATACTCTGTGTTACTCAGAAATGTCAGCTGATCAGCTTAACTATAGTTAATACTTGAGGTGTCTGTGATACCTCCCAGTTATCAGTATTAGACTTCGTATCATATTTTAGTGGTTCTTTAGTCAGTCATGGAACTTTTAGATAAGCATCTCTGATCAGCTTTAGGACCCCAGTTTCGTATTATTGTTTGTTCTTTAGACGGTTACGATACTTCTAAATAAGCATCTCTAACCAGTCTTAGGACACCAGTTATAGAATCTGGTTTGATATGACTCTTGGGGTACACCAGATAGGTATTCCTGACTTATTCTTGGGCCCCAGTTTTGAGCTATCAACTTAGTAGTCAGTCTAGGACTATCTAGTTGGAGTAGGACTTAGCACCGAACGGACCGAGGTTCTAGTGCACCCAGGTTCCCAGAACTACGTCGCTACTGTAGGATATATTTTTCTGGGCCTCATGGCCCCAGACCTATGATCACTAAGTTCATGCCTTTATACCATATTAAGGTATTATTGGGTCCTACTGATGGGGGGTAAACATCGGACTCCACTTCTAGCTCACGTGGTTATATGTCGTTTATAAACTCTCCCACTAGTTAGCTTAGTTCAGTCTTAGATTAGTCAGTTTAGATCAGTTTAGTACAATATTTTTGATTTGAATCTCAGATTTAGGGCATGTCTTTGACCATCAGACGAGGTCATTTTGACAATCTCAGTTTATCATAGTTATTCAGTTTCATTATTTCAGTTGGTCATTGTATGTCTTTCCAGTTTAGTTATTTTATTCCATGTGTATGTTTCCTCTCACTTACTCAGTACATTCAACGTACTGATGCATACCTTTTATGTTTTATCATTTTATGATACAACTGCAAGATCTCAGTCACAGCACCGTTAGCAGACCTCGCTAAGACTTCTCTAGCTGCATCATTGGTGAGTCTTCATCTTTCGAGGATGAGGACTATTTCTTTCAGTTATATTTCTTTTATTTAGACTTGAAGTTATCTTGGGGCTTGTCCTAGCTACTCATCAGCGATAGTTGGCTTTCAGACACAGATATAGTTTCAGACCTTCAACTTTGTTTCAGTTGTCTTTAAACTTTATGATTCAGCTTTGTTTTTATAAATTTTTTATATTATTATTTCAAAGATCCCGCTATGTTTTAGTCAAAATACCAGTGTTATGATAGACCAAGGGTTGACTTGGGTTACTTATCACTCCAAGTACCATGTCCCGTCTAGGATATAGACTCGGGGCGTGACATAGAGCCACTTTATTACTTGTATGATCGCATGCGTTGGGGCGCGAACAAGTTTTTGGCACCATTGTCGGGGACTTACAAATTGGTGAATTTCTTGTTTTAGCGTTATTATTGTATTTTCTAAAGTGTTGACAACTTGGTCATAGTCATCACTTTTGTAGGTACAGTTTGGTCCTTGCATCAATTTGGGAAGGGATAGAGAGTTAGTAGAACTGCACCCTGAACTTGAGAGAAGGTTAAGAAAGTTTATAAGAGAGGATGCTACTCTTTATCCCACCAGCAGGTTCCACATGACGAGTTTGTTCCAGTAGAGATGGCAGCAAGACTTGTTTGCGAATTAGCAATCCCACTTGCAACGAACGTTACCTCCAGTATCATAGATCGGAACCTAGAGGAATATTTGAGCTTAATCAGAACATGGTGCAGTTGTTGCATACAAGTGGAAAATTCAAAAGCCTAAACCATACGGATCTACAGCAGCACTTGTAGAATATTTTAGAGATTAATGACACTTTCATCCCTATTAGAGTGTCAATTGATTATGTTCAACTCGCTCTTTTCCCATTCTAACTATTGGGAGAAGCAAAGATGTGGTTAAAAGTATAACCACCAAACTCATCATAGCATAGGATGACTATGCCAAAAAGTTCCTCATCAGATTTTTCCCATCTGGAAAGACTACAAAGCTAAGGAGTGAAATTTTGAGCTTCAAGCAGAGGCTAGATGAGAATTTACATCTTTTCTAAGAAAGATTAAAATCACTTCTCAAAGACTACCCCCATCACCAATATACAAATGAAGTGTTGGCACACACATTTGTGGTAAGTCTTGACCAACACACTAAAATTTTGTTAGATTTTGCAACAGGGTGTCAAGCACGAGAAAACATATGAGGAGTTGTGCACATTATCTGAATAGGATTGCACAGGGGAATCCACAGTGGCACAACGATGTATCAAGGGGAGCAGTTTGAAAAACTTCTGGAAAGATAGACGTTGATAGCATAAATGCCTTGGTAGCTCAGTTGGCCTCTTTTTAAAATTAGATGATGACTCAGTTCAGTAGGCTATATTTGGCACAACTACAAGCACAAGTATATGCAGTCAAACCATCTTAGAGATGGTGTGAGATATGTGGAGGCAGCTATCATGTAGCGGACTCTTGTGGAGAAAACCTAGAGTCAATAAACTTTGTAGATAATGTGTAGAGAGGGAAGCTAAACTATGGGAATAACTACAATAAAAACTAGAAGAATCATCCCAACTTATCTTGGAGTGGAAATCAAGGGCAGGATCATAAATATCAGTAGTCACAGCAACATCACCAAGGTAATACAGCTAGTGCCAAATCAAGCAACATATAGGAGATGTTGTAGAAAATCATGGCTAAACAGACACAAATGGTAACTGACCAAGAAAAAATGGTAGTTGAGCTCAAAAATTAGCAATTAGTCACAAGGAACCTAGAAAAGTAAATGGGAAAATTAGCTGCAGCTTAGAACACTAGACCTCAAGGGGGTCTATCGAGTGATGTAGATCCAAACCCAAAGCATGTAATGGATATAAGCTTGAGGAGGGGGCAAGAGTTATATGATGCACTAGTGAAATAGAAGAAGAAGAAGAAGAAGAAGAAGAATGAGGTGAAAGCTAAGTTAACCAAACCAGGCCCATCTATAGACAAGGGAATGACAAAGGTAGATACAGAGAATAATGTACAACCAGCAATGCAGCCAACAAAGAGACTACCACCACCATTCCCCGAAAGGCTTCAGAAAAGGAGGATGCTTATTACAAGAAGTTATTTGACATTTTCAAAGAACTTCACATAAATCTGCCTCTAATTGATATTTTGCAGTAATGCCCAAGTTTGCAAAGTACTTGATAGAAGTGTTGTCCAATAGGAAGAGGCTGGTTGATGTGGAGACCGTAGCACTCACTAAAGAGTGGAACTCATGGTTAACGAGCAAGTTGCCAGAAAAGCTCAAAGACCCTAGGAGTTTCATCTTCCCGATACAAACTAGTGGAAGTGAGCTGATGCAGGACTTGTGTGACTTAGAGGCAAGTGTAAACTTGATGCCCCTATCACTGTTCAATACACTTGGTTTAAGTAAACCAAGGCCTTATAGAGTGGTGAATGAGCTGGTTGACTGAACCAATGTGGTTCTAGAGGGGATCATAGAGGGCGTGCTTTTACTTCGGCTCCTAAGCAACAAAGAGCCCTTATCACTTTAGCTTTACCAATTTGTATGGGGAGGGTAAAATTCCCTGGGTCCTTGAGCGTTTTTGACATCTTGCTCATCACACTGTAATTGCACTCCTCAGTCAGTGCTACTGTTTGGACATCCACCAACCTAACTTTGTTGGACACCACATCTTTGAAGTACTTATAGTACTTTGGCATTCCCCGTAAAACATCAAGTAAAGGCAAATTGATGTGAAGTTCTTTGAAAATATCAAAGAACTTCTTAAAACCTTCTTCCTTCTTTCTCTTCTTGAGCCATTGCGGGAATTGTGGTGGTGGTCTCTGTGTTTGCTGCAATGATGATTGTGAATTCTATTTTGCCACCCTCTGGTTATCTACCATGTCAGTGTATGGACCCTGTCTAACCAACTCTGGCTGCACTTCATTTTTCTTTTCCTTCGGTGGTGCATCAGCCAGTTGCTTTCCACTCCTTAGACAGATGGCATTGACGAATCGGGGGTTTGTATATGTGTCACTGGGTAACCCTCCCTGAGGTCTGGTGTGCTGAGTAGCTACTAATTGACCCATCTACTTCTCTAGATTGAGGGTGGCCAACTGCTGATTTTTCAAATCCAAAGCCATCCATGCCTAATTCTTTGCCAATTGGGTCTGAGTAGCCACAATTTTCTAAAACATCTCCTCAATGTTACTGCTACTCGACTGGCCACTGTTCTGCCTATTTTGTTGCTGATACTGCTGTTGCTGAGGCTGCTAGTAGCTCTGACTCTGATTTCCACCCTAAGAAAAATTTGGGTGACTCTGCCAATTCTTATTATAGGTGTTCCCAAGATTTTGATTATTTCTCTGAACATTCCCCACTAAATTGACTAATTCAGGATTGGCCCCGCAAGATTCTGCATTATGCCCATTATTACCACAGATTTCACACCAACTCGGAGCCTGCTGAATCGCATTCACCTATCCTTGAAGTTGGTTCATACCCAGTTTGATGGACTGAGTCATCATCTGATGCTGAAATGATGCTAGTTGTGCTGCTAAAGCATTGACACTTTCAACTTTTATCATCCCTACTTCTCTCTTTCCTTCCCCTCTTGATGATTCATTGTGCCACTCTATATTTCCTTGAGAAATCCTGTTTAATAGAGTGTACAGCTCATCATATGTCTTCTCAAGTGCTTTTCCACCCAATGTAGAGTCTAATAGGATTTTTTTATGTGGGTCTAGACTCTCCGCGATTGTTTGGGCTAACACCTCATTAGAATGTTGATGATGTGTACATTCTCTCAACAATAACTGGAATCTCTCCCAAGCAAAATATAGGTTCTCCTCTGGCCTCTACTTGAAGCTTAATATTTCACTCCTGAGCTTGGCAGTCTTGCTTGAAGGGAAGAATCTAATAAGGAATTTCCTTGCTAGGTCGTTCCAAGAAGTAATGGAATTTGGTGGCTCAGCCGTCAACCACCTCTTTGCCTCTACCAACAATAAAAATGGGAAGAGTGTGAGTCGGACATAGTCAGTTGACACTCCGATGGGGACAAACATGTCACTAATCTCCAGGAAATTCTATAAGTGTTGTTGTGGATCCTCAGATTCATCACAGTGAACTAGCCACTAGAATGTAATAGTTGAACCATGTTCTACTTAAGCTCAAAGTTCCCTCCGGGCTCCGATTTACAGATACTGGAGGTAACATTCGTTGCTAGTGGAATTTCCACTTTGTGAACTGGTCGAACTACCATCTGATTAGGTAACAACTTTGCTTGTTCAATTGGTGGAGGTTGTTGTAAATGCTCTTATAACCTTTTCAACTTCCTCTCTAGAGCTTCCCTCCTGAGCAAATGTAGTTGGCATTCAGGTTCCAACAAAGGTTCCACCAGCTCTCTATTCCTTGCCAGTTCTACAAGGACAACCTGTTACCTGCAATATAGCAGACTAAGACCAAGTTTTTCAACACTTAAGGAAATTAAAAATCACAAAAAAACTAAAACTTCACTAAACGCTTCCAGTCCCTGGCAACGGCGCCAAAAATTTGTTGCGCCCCAAAGAACGCGCAAGCGTACACTGTCATACAAGTAATACAGTGGCCCTTTTTAAGAACCGGATATCAAACCCATAGGGACTGGACTAATTCAGCAAATTATCAAGTTCAAGTGCTAATTTAACCTTCACAAGTGTTTATTGTAGAAATTTCGGAAAATTCTAATTAAATTTAGGAGTGATCGCAAAACAATCGAGAAACAATACAAGAAGCAACTAGAATTAAGTCCTGATAATCATGAGTATGAAAACTTCAATTGTTGTCCCACATTATTAAAATGCGATGTTAATGGTCTCTCAAGCCTCTAAACACGACAAATTAGTCTCACACCAACATCGTTGAGAGGGGATGTAATGTCCTAGTTTATGAGAACTTTAACTATGTGGATGTGGTTTACGGGGATTATGCCCTTGATTATGGACTTTCGTACCTCTAATCATTTAACCTGACTTAGCTTCACAACTACTTCTATGAGAGTGTGATATGACAAATCTAAATCAGTGTCTTGCTATTATCTTGTTTAGTAACCAAGCAAGGCATATTAGTTATATTTTCTATCCTAACCGCTAATCCTATTGTAAAGATAAGAACTCTCTCCCTACATTCTTGTGTTGTAGCCTAGGGTTACTCTTTTGAACTTTTACCTAGGCTTAACGAGTTTGTTTTCATGGTGATCAAGTATAAAAACAATAATAATGAAGAATGTAAGACAAAACAACAACTAAAAACTCAAACCAAAGAAGAATTCATGCATTTACAATCATATCATGTGGCCTCAAACCTAGAGGAAGGGTTTAGCCACTCATGTTCATACAAATACTCAAAAACATAATTAGAGTACGATACTTACAAGAGTAGTTAAAAGAAAATGAAAAATAACGAACCCTAGGTACAGTTCTTCTTCTCCCTTTGCTCCTCTCCGTTGTTCTCAAAATATTTTGTGATAATGATTTTAGAAGCTAAGGGTTCAATTTATACTATGTGGTAAATTTGCAAAAAATGGCCTATGGTGAAACAGCTTCTTTCCATGCTTCCCATCGCATTAATGCTATGGAGTGACACGGAGCCATCGTGGCATGTCACTGGAATGGCATCTCGGCAGGTCATGGCATGCGCTGGTGCACTTTGCCCAGCGTGGAATGGCCCATCTCGCGTGCGACATAGACACTGGCGCGCAGCATGGCCTAGCGTGGCACGGCGCCAACGCGTAGGCGCACTGCCTAGAAGCTTCTCGAACGCAACGCACGCCTGCGTACATGGTGCCCATCACAGCAATCTCCTGTCGTGGCATGTTGTAGGGTGTGATCAAGACACATCCATGTTTTCTTCATGCCATCTTCCTTGCACTTAATCCCGAACTTCCTTTATTTTCATGCATCGTCATATTAAGCTCATCCTTTGCATTTTTCACCTACAAAACAAAGATCTAATCACATTGGTTAATTTATGCAAGAAATTATACAAAATCACATAAGAATGTAATTAATTAAATTGACAAACACGCCTAAACTAAGTTATAAAATAGCACTTGGGCACATAATCATGCCCAAGATCACACAATAGTTCTCATCATATATAAAACATGCTCACACTATTAGAACCTAGAACCATAAATGGCTCCAATTCGACCCATGGCATGAACATGATAACTAAGTCTCAACATAATTAAAGCGATAACTGAGTTCTGAAACAGTGGAATTCTGAACATTATAGCATCTAAACAACAGAATATCAAAACTCAAAAGCCGAAGCTAAAAACAACACAATGTCTTGAAAGCCTTTAAAATACTAATGAGCTGATGGGACAACACCCGAATTAGCTCACTACAATTCTGAAACTAAAAGATGAAAATAACAAAAGCTAACTGAAAGTTCTCGAAGGATGAGGACTGACCAACTGGAGCACTAGGCAAGCTCGGGAGACTGGGTAGCGGCAGAATTGAATATGAGCATCCGATATTGTATCATGAAATTATACAACATAGAATATGTTGTCAGTACTTTAAATGTATCGACTATGAAAGGTATGTAAAGCAAGCTAAGTAAGTATAGTTAAAAACATGCATAACATAAATCATTTCATTATAAGATTCTGAGATCAACGACTACATGCTGATATCTTGAAAACATTATTAAACATAAGTTGAATTTCGTATCTGAATCGAATGACCAAAAGCTAAAACTAATATTCGTAAATAAAAACTGATAGACTGAACATTGGGTTAAACTTGTAGGAAATAGCATATCATAACTGATAAACATGTATAACTGAAATTATGAGGAACAATGGGAAACTCGTCATATAACTGACATAATCATGATAGACCTTACGGGATCCTAACTATTACACTCAATTGGCCAGAGCTATCGAAAGGCTTGCAAGGTCTATGGGCGCTACCATGATATCGATATCAAGCTGAAGGCCCTCTAGCGGGAAGGGAAGCTCATAAGGGAGGTACCAATGAATTTGAATAACCTATGTTGGTACGTAGTTCTAAGGCTAAGGGTTTACCTAAATACTAGTCTACTCGGTGCTAGACACTACTTCCAAAAACATGTATATGCTCTCCATCATTTTTCAACGAAGCTGAACCATCATCTTTTGATGAAGCTGATCATGAAATTTCATACATAGTATGAAATATGAATCTAAGGAGCCTTGGCTCAAATATACCACAAGCTGAAAAGTGGGAGTCTAGACTCCAAAACCATTTGGTAAGCTAATATAAAAAAAATAGAGCTAATTCATGAAACACACTTAGATCATGTGGGCTTGACCAAACTTAAACATACTTGAAATAGACTTGATAGTCAAAATCATGAATACATGCATGGGTAAAGCAGAATCATACTTTCATACTAGAAATCTCATCATGCTTGAAAACATATATCATAATCTCATCTTTTCATGAAAATTGCATAGTTGGACATTATATTTTTTTAAAATTGTGAAATTACAAATTTTAATCAAAATAATTATAAAACCTGCCCATAAATCTTAAAGCATCATTAGAAACTTGAAGAGAATTGAGCCATGGTTGAAACATAGAGAATTTCATAGATTGGGTTAGAACCCCATGGAACCATGCACTTTGAATTCATGAAGTGAGAAAGGATTTGGGCATGAGAATGAAGAGAAACGCCCATTCATAACCCTATATACTTGGGTAAATATGACTTCGCTCCCTTCCTTGAGTGCCCAAGAGATTTGGGGAAGAACTAAGGGGATTCTCGGATCTCCAATGGAACACTCTAATCTTACATGCATGGAATAGAATGGCTTATTATAGGTTAAGCACTCTTAAACCCTCCTAATAGAGCATAAAATGATGTAGTTTAGGACCTAGGAGCTTAGGAATTATGAAAACCCCCTTACTAAAATGTATGAAATTTGGACACTGCCAGTCCTCACGAGTGACCTCACGACTCGTGAGGTAATGGAAGACTCATGGGATCAATCCGTTAAGTCTTCTGATGGAATTCCATTTCAACTCAAACCTGCTGATCACGGCCAATTTCACGAGTCATTAGGCGCTCCACCACTTGTGACTGCCACTCGTGGTCACCCCCTGGACACGAGATCCCACCAATCAACCCAACTTCACAAGTCACTTAACGACTCGTCAAGTCTCCTCATGGGTCATTGGATAACTCATCCTGTGACGTGGACAATATTTTCCTGCTTTCTTCGCTTGAACCCTCGGGTCTAATCTTAAGAACTATTAGGGTATTACAATATCTCCTCCTTGGGAACATTCATCCTCAAATATGGATAAACATATTGAAAAACTAGGGAATGGAACTATCATCCCAAATATTTAACATCTGAAGCTGAAAACTGACGGAGCGACTGAATCCGAACTAAAATACATGACTGAACTAAATTCATTAACCACACATACATGCACTGACATGAATGAAATTGGAATTCGTGAACTAGAAATGAAATATAATAGAGTACGAAGGAGGAAACTGATACCTCAAGTTAGAACTGACCTGGAAGGGAAAAGATACAGGTATTTAGCCATCATATCTGCTTTGGCTTACCGCGTAGTTCCCTCAACATGTTGATTCCTCCACAAAACCTTTACTGAAGCTACCTCTTTGTTCCTCAACTTCCGAACTTGACGATCAAGAATTTCAACTAGTACTTCCTCATAGCTAAGGCTATCCTACACACCTACACTCTCCACCGGAAAAACCAAAGTCGGGTCACCAATTCATTTCTTTAAGAGAGAAACATGGAAAATTGGATGTACTGAAGCCAATTCTAAGGGAAACTCAAACTCATAGGCCACCTTGCAAACATATCTCACAATCTTGTAGGGGCTAACATATCGGGGACTAAGCTTCCTTTTCTTTCTAAACCTCATTACTCCCTTCATGGGGTACACCTTTAGAAACAACCAATCATCAACTTCAAATTCAAGTTCTCTCCACCTCACATCCGCATAGGACTTTTGACGACTCTGAGCTATTTTTAGCCTTTCCCTTATATGCTGAACTTTCTCTATAGCCTCATGAACTGAATCTGGCCCTATCAACGTAGCTTCATCTACTTCAAATCAACCAATAGGCGATCTACATCTCCACCCATACAGAGCCTCAAACGGAGCCATCTGTAGTTGAAATGGTTGTTGTTGTTATACGCAAACTCGATAAGAGGTAAATGATCATTCCAACTATCCTTAAAGTCAATCACCCAAGCTCTCAACATATCCTCAAAACTCTGAATGGTCTGCTCAGCCTGACCATCGGTGTGCAGGTGAAAAGTTGTGCTAACCTTGACCTGAGTATCAAGTCCCTTCTAAAACGACTTCCAAAACTGGGAGGTAAACTTAGTACCTCCATCTGATATGATGGACAAGGGTACTCTATGCAACCGAACTAACTCCTGAATGTATATTTTGGCATAGTCCTCTGCTGAGTTTGTAGTTTTGACTAGTACAAAATGAGTTGCTTTAGTCAACCTGTCTACCACCACCCAAATAGAGTCAAACTGTTGACGAGTACGAGGCAACCCTATGATGAAGTGAATATTGATCTCTTCCTACTTCCACTTAGGGATACTAATGTCTTGAAGCAAACCTCCAGGTCTTTGATGCTCAACCTTCACTTGCTGACAATTCGAACACTTAGCCACAAACTCCGCAATGTCCTTCTTCATGTTGTTCCACTTGTAGACTTCTCGTAGGTCATGGTACATCTTGGTTGAACCCTGATATATAGAATATCGAAAATCATGAGCCTCATGCAACATTCGATCTCTCAAGCCATCGACATCTGGAACACACAAACAACCCTAATATCGAATCACACCATCTCCCCAATGGGAGAGGACCTCCACCTTCTGATTCTAATTCTCTTCCTTCAACTTTACGAAGATTGGATCCTCATCTTTTCTAGACTTGATCTCGATCACCACTAAAGATTATTACCCATTTTGAACAATCACACCACCATCCGTCGAGTCAACAAGATGAACCCCTAAACGAGCCAGTTGATGCACATCCTTCACCAATTCTTTCCTTTCCTCCTCCACATGAGACACACTCTCCACGGATAACCTACTAAGAGCATCCGCCACTACATTGGCCTTGTACAGATGATAAAAGACACTCATGTCATAGTCTTTGAGAAGCTCTAACCACCTTCTTTGTCATAAATTCATATCTTTCTAGGTAAACACATACTATAGGCTCTTGTGGTCCATGAATACATCTACATGGACCCCATACAAGTAGTGTCTCCAAATATTCAATGCAAACACCATTTCTACCAATTCTAGATCATCCGTTGGATAAGTCTTCTCATGAATCTTGAGCTATCTAGAGGCATATGCGATGAATTTGCCATGCTACATCAACACACAACCAATTCCAACCCTAGAGGCATCACAACACACCACAAATCCATTTGTGCCCTCGGGTAGGGTCAATATTGGGGCTGAAGTGAGTCGGGTCTTTAACTCTTGAAAACTCTTCTCATATGAATCTGATCACTGAAATTTGACTTTCTTCTGGGTCAACTTAGTCAACGGTGTGGCAATGGACGAAAATCCCTAAACAAACTTTCTGTAGTAACCAGCCAATCTTAAGAAAATCATGATGTCTTAAGGACTAAGAGGTGTAGGCCAATTCTTCACCATTCTATCTTTTGAGAGTCCATCTGTACACCCTCACTTGACACCACATGACCCGAAAACTTCTACTGACTTCAACCAAAACTCACACTTGCTGAATTTAGCAAATAACTTGCGATCCTTGAAAGTCTGTAGCACAATCCTCAAATCAGCAACATGCTCCTCCTCGCTCCTAGAGTATATGGGAATGTCATATATGAGCACAATCATGAATATGTCCAAATATGACTTGAACACCCTCACATGACACCACATGACCCAAAAATTGCTACTAACTTCAACCAAAACTCACACTTGTTGAATTTAGCAAATAACTGGCGATCCTTGACAGTCTTGTCACGCCCCGCCTTGGGGGGTATGACTGGCACCTGGTGCCCTAGTAGGACCTGGACTGCTAACTGGTAAGCCTAGGCACGTCTGGTGCCTGGCTAG
>JACEIK010001246.1:0-11234 GCA_018107945.1 Datura stramonium
AGATTCTAGCAATTTGGTAATACAGAATTTTCATGAATGCAGAGGCCAAGGGTCTGCATAGTAGGTGGTGGGTTTGGAGGTCTTTATACAGCACTGAGGTAAGTTTTGGCTTTAAAGGTCCAATTCTGTTAGAGCTTCAGATGGGACTTGGCCTCCCTGATGCATAATGCTTTATTGTATATTACTCGCTGAATATCACTTTGATCCCTAATATTTCAAAGATATAATATCTTGTAAGCTCCTACATCATCAAATCATTTTCCAATTTGGTCCTTTTCGTCAGCTAATCAACAAAAGTAGATACAATAGTGTCACATTATTTGTTTTTGAGAAGTCCGTGTCACATAATTGACATGCAGGCAAGTATTAGGGAAAGTTTGAAACTTTAAAATGAATGAAAAATCACATATTAAATTTTTATTTCCAGAATTGATGTGATATTTCATGAGATTGGCATTGTATAGCTTCCTCTGGACCATGGTAATTCGTTTGTTCTGAAAGTTTTCATGGCTCATCCCCAAATATGACACCGGCTAAGGTTACACTCAATCTACCTTGGGATCAAAATCATCACGTTCCTACCGCTTTTTCTTTTAACCCCATATCACAGTTATGACAAATTGTTAGAAATTGATTACTGTTTATCTCCTTGTCTACCTCAACATAGTCCTATTACTGAGCTCTTATATTATGGAAAAGTCTGTTTCGGAAAAATATGTGGACACTCATTTCTGCAAATACACAAGTCATGGGGAATGAAAAGTTAATGAATACAGTGCGATAAGATACCCATATGTTCCAATCACTTGTCTTTTTTTTTTTTCCTGCATTGAAATACTTTGAATTTCTCCTTTAAATGGAAAACTTTCTTTCCCTTTAAAGATTCAAGATGATGTGAACTGATGCTAGTATATATTATCTTATATTCTTAAGATCATAGATCAATTTTTCATTGTTAAACTATTTCACATTTCAAATTATTATCGTGATCACTTCTTGATTAACTGCGTAATAATCATTTGGGGACATACTTAATCTGCTACAAAAGGAGGTTTTCTGGAAAAATTGTTGATGCCATTAATGTGGACACATATTTAGTGTCTACTTTTTATTAGGTGGGAGAAGCACTAAATTTTAGAAATTCTGCTGATGAAGGGATGAGTGAAGTATCCTCCCATTCCTTTTAATTTCTCTTCTTTCTTTTTCTTTTGCCTACTTTGTTCATGATTGAGGTTGTATCTGCTTGTGTTGGTTTTTCGATGTTCTAATATAGGCTCCCTTTATTCATCTAGTAAAAGTAATAATCCAAGAAACTAAATTTGAACCATTGTCCATCTAGAGTTGATGTTCTTCTCTAGGCTTTAGAGTGCAAGGGGTTGCTCTCTCTCTCTCTCTCCTAAAGCTTAGCTTAGCAGCTTATGTTTAATATTTTGTTTTTTCTATTAATTATGCATCTCTCATTATGGTAGATATTAGGAAGAAGAGAATATGAAGATATGATCATTACCCTCACTTGTTAGTTCACTGAGAATGTGTCTCATTAAAATAATTCAGGTAGTCCTCATCGATCAATCTGAATGTTTCGTTTTTAAGCCATTGTTATATGAACTTCTCTCTGGAGCTATGTTACCTACTTCCTGTTTGATGAAACCATTCATGGCCTTATTACTTATCTTTGGTTCTTGTCAATTTTATAGCTTCTAAATTAAAGCATTTCAAATGCAGAAGTTGCTCCACAGTTTTCCGACTTGCTTGCCAAAACTGATGTGAGGTTCTTCAAGGACAGGGTAAAATGCTTATATCCATGTGACCATTTAGGAACTAATGCACCTACAACAGGGACTGTTCATCTCGAAAGCAGTCTCCTCATAGAATATGACTGGTATGCTCGTTAGCAGCACTCTAGCCTCACTTGACTGGGTATCAAAGGACCCTTAAATTGCATTTAGGATTGAAGCTTTTTTTCTTGACGTACTATATCGTAGAAGATATGAATTGGATGCCTTTTCCTGTGTCTGAGGCAAAATTACCTCATCAGTGCCTTCTCAAAGTCCAAAAGCTAGAGTCCAAAAGCTAGAAATTCGTAGCGTCTTTAATTAATTGCCATTTTATACCCTAGAGGATGCTCATGTCAGTACTTGATAGAATAAGGTTACATTTTCTCATTTCAAAGTTAACTCAAAGTGTGAGATTTGGCTCTTTTGCAAATTTGAAGTGTTTTTGGCTCTGTATTTTTTGTGCAGAGGGTTGATGAAAAGCTAAGGGAATTAGAGCGTAAGAACTTTGGTAAGGACTCTTTAATACGAGTAGCAGTGGTTGGATGTGGTTATGGCGGAGTTTAGTTAACTGCCACAATATCGGAAAAGTTGCAAGAAAAGGGAAATGTACAAGAAATTAATGTTGAAAAGACGGTCTTGTCAAATGCTCCAGCAGGAAATAGGGAAGCAGCACTAAAAGTAAGCAATTTATATCATTGAGTTGCCATCATTTCATCAAAGGTGCTTCTAGTGCCATAGTTTTTCTGCTCTTTATTCTTCCGCTATCTTTCAACAAAAAATTGGATCACCTTTCCCATCATTTAATATGTGAAGCATATTGTGTATATTAGTTGGAAGAAATTAGGAAAATATAGCCTTGATTTCTTTCCTTGTTTAGAATAGCTGTATGTATTATTTGACCACCCAATAACTTGGGAAGACAATCAAGCAAAATACATTCTTCATTTCTTTCTTTCATGTAATGTTATTTAAGTTACAGATACAGTGAAACAATTTCCTTTTATATTATTGCAATAAGTATGATATACATACATGTACATTGAGTCTAACTAAGGAAAGAATCAAAAGAAGAATCCTACAAATATGCTCTCTACATAGGGCCTATGTGCACTGTTAAGGAGTAGGTCTAGTTCATTTTTGTAACGCTCCGTCTCAAGTTGGAGCATAGATATTGATCATGTCAGCTTGTTAGAAAAGGTAATCAACTCGAGCTCAAGTTGGAGCATAGATATTGATCATGTGAGCTTGTTAGAAAGGTAATCAACTCGAGCTCCATTCGACACCTTTGTGGACGTTGTTTTTGTTAGTTAAGTCTTGTTGTATTTTCCATGTTTCACACCGTGATAAACTTCTTGTTCAGTCATGATCTACTGTCCGTTGTGTCCCTTGTATTTGAACATAAGCAGTCTTCTTTCAGGTACTTTCTTCCAGGAAAGTTCAACTCGTACTTGGTGTATTTGTTCGGTGCATAACAAAAGGAGTCGAATCTCAGACCTCTGATGCTGAATCAGAAACTATGAACTCAGCAGCTGATCATTCTGAAAGTATAATACTTGAATTGCAACCTGCTGAAAGGGGCTTGTAGGGTCAGATTATAAGGGCAGATATAATTTTATGGACTATTGGATGTAAACCACTACTTCCTCAGTTGGAACCTAGTGATAAACCTTACGACATTCCTTTGGATGCTAGAGGACAAGCAGAAACTGCTGAAACTCTTCGTGTCGAGGGTCATCCTCGTATTTTTGTTGTTGGTGATTCTTCTACATTTAGGGGAAAAAATGGGAAGTTGCTTCCGGCTACTGCACAGGTAGTTGATTGAATTTGTCTTTGAGTAAGCTTCTGAAAGAAATATATGAGAACCTATGATTGAGAGGCATGCTCTTTCTGTACTGATTTTCTGTGGTTTGTGTGATAGGCTGCTTTCCAGCAGGCAGATTTTGCTGGTTGGAATTTGTGGGCTGCAATTAATGACCGCCCATTGTTGCCTTTTAGGTTTGTTCCATATCTGCTTCACCAATTTGCATTCTGGTTTTGTCTATTATTTGTTAAGTGATCATCTGTACATGGTTTAATTTCCTTAATTTGGAGAAAAAATGTTAGGGTTCCTAGTTTTGGTTTTGGTTTAATTCCTAAATTAACACTCCAACTTGCACACATTCACAATGCCATCCCCTCTTACTTAGTGATGTTCTAGTTGAACACCTCTGCTTGTAAAAAACTAGAGAATCAATGCCTCAACCACTAATAGCGCATGCTTCTTAGTTTTCCTTACTTGGCATAACATGTTGCATAAAAGCTTTCAGTTTTTTCACTCTCACTATAACTCCAAAAGCCTTCAAATCCTAAATCTTTTTCCTCCATAAAAGCCCCTCAAAGCACCAGCGAAGAAAGAGGTTCTTTTGCTCGGAAATGACTGGTGTTATGAGCACCACCTTCACGGTGACACTTCTTTTCCCTAACTAGAAAAAACTCCCACCTAATCCCTTCTCCTTGTCTCCGTGTCCCATCTGTTCATGGTGACATCTATATGACAACTAATACGAAAGCGGAATTGAAAATAAACAAGATAGAAATAGAGATATAGAGAAACCCAAGTAAAGGAATTGAATGAACACTTGAAAGAACACAAATACCTACTCAATTAAAACTTTAATGAACCTGATCTATAGGAACTAACCCTCAAAGTCAAGGATTTCCCCTTGCAAGCCGCCTTAATAAAATTCAATCCATAAATGAATTCATCCTTACTACACTCTCTCAAGAGTTTCTTCAACATAATCATCAAAACAAGCTAACCTACCAAAAGATAAAGGGATATTTATGCTGGTGAAAATCGTGCAGAGTGCGGCAATAGTAGGGTTGCTTTGGTGCAATTATCCTTTGAAAATCACAATGGCAAGGTTTTTAAGAATAATTTTTAGCAGGTTTATTTGGAATTGTTTTACTTGGTAGAAACACATTTATCTTTCGATGCTGACTGCATGTTCCGGTATCCAAGAATTGTCGCATGTTACGCCTAGAAAAGGGTACAAAAGAGAAGTCTCCTCTTGGAGATAATCTTGTATGTACTGATCTGGCATCGTAAATCTATAATTTATACAACACGTTATATGAAAATGTAACGAAAACATTAATTGTTGATTTATGTGCAGGAAAAGTCATTGAAGTTGGCTTTTATAAAGATGTACTTGAACCACAATAGTTTTCTCTTTTTGGGATAAAGCCCTAAAAAAGTCTCCTTTAGGACAGTATGACTGCAACTAATCTTCTCTTCATAAAATTTTTAAAGGTATCTGGATGCATGATATACTTGATATCAGTAGCCAGATTGTCAATACTCGACGTAAGAGTAGTTCATTAACTAATTAATCGAAAAAGGAATAGTTCAAACTATCATTTTCCATTGTGGTGCATCTCTAAAGGTTGTTGTCATGTATGGCGGCTTTAAATAGAGAAAGTCGTCCTACATCTTGTGTGTCTATTTCCTCTATTCGTTCGCCCCCCCTCTCTATCCGTGTAAAGAACTTTTAAAGAAAGACGGTAAGAAAGAAATGGAGGAAGATATCATTGGTGATGCAGATAGGTGATTGTTTTCTAAGCGTTTGATAGCAGTACTCCATTGCCTTTTACTATTTCTCATATCATTTTTGTCTTATATTCTACCATCTGCTTTCTTATCCTTACTTGTCTATTACATTGGTGTATTCTTTGATTCTATTTTGTAAGTAGTTTAATGTGAATTATTACCCTATATTGCAAGTGTAAAAAATAAAATTATGATTAATTTGGAGAGTTGTAGCTTTGCCTCTTATTCAGTATTGTATTATTTCCTTTTTTAGTCATCAATAATGAAATAAAGGTCCATTTTCAATTCTCTACCATTTCAATCATATTTGCTTCTTGATCAATAAAGAAGCTTGTCACTATTCACTAAAAAACTAATTCACCAGTTTAGACTTTTCAATCAGTATCCACCAATTCAAGAACCCAATTTTGGTAACAGTAAAGTGTACCACCCATTAATAGTACCTAACATATTAACACAAGGAGAGAATTTCCTAAAATTACTTAGAAGAACATGTATCCCCCAATATCTTCAAACCCCAAATCAATAGTTTGCCGCGAAACCATATTGATATCATCTTCATCTGCCACATAATATCCATCATTCCTCTCATTATGAAACTCAGAATCATGATTTTTCTCTAACTTCAAAGTTTTCTCCTTCAGTTCCTTCATCATAAACAATCTCATTCATGTTAACTTTTCTCCCCTCCCTCCCAGAACCTTTTTTGCACATCTGGCCATAAGTTCCCTAGCCGCTTCTTTAAACACTTCATCATCTTTGTCACCATTTTAATTCATTTCCCTACCGTTAGTTTTGACAAATTTCTCTTCGACCCCTAAAGATTCTCTTATCTTCCATTTTCATCCTCTATTTCAACGTCAGAAATTTCAATCACCTCATCCCCATCAAAATCATCCTAATTCTTCCTCAAAAAAAGGGACTTGCCTTTTGTACCCAAAATAAAGAACCCATAACACTAGTTCTCACCCTTTTCCGCCACCTCAGGCGGGAGGTGGTCCCACAATCGACAACACGTGAAACGCTCTTTTGCAATTCTCGTTCTGACACCTCAAACAACAATCCTCATAAACCTTAAAAAACTCATACACATAGTACACACAGTCTGAAAGCTCCCTTCTTTTCCCTTGCCTTACAACTCATCATCGAAACGAGCATTCTGGGTCGGGTTTGAAAGCGTAGACCAAGCTCTGAGTACATGTTTAAAAGCTTCATTTGCAAAAGGGTACGGATTCTGATTAGGGTTTAAAAGATTTGTAGCGTTCGTGAAATTGGTCCTAATGAGTTGTTGGTCTTGAGTGTGTAGAGGAAATTTGAGGATAGAATAGTGATTTGGCTCAACGTTGGCGGAGGAAGAGATCAGTAACACCTTGGCTATGGCGTGGATTTGTGAAGGGGCGGTTTCATTTGGGAAGACTTCAATGGCTTTAAGGGCGTAGTTATAACAATCCTCGAAGTTGCGGTGTTTAAGAATGTATTTAGAGGTTGCCAGATACATAGCAATTTTCGAATGATGCGTGTCATTTTCTTCGAATCGCTGCTCCATTTTTTTGAAATCACCTTTTTATTTGCTTGATGTGCAGAGAGTTTTGATGGAGAAGTTCCTGTTATTTCCTTTGCTACAATTTTTTATGCTTTTCTTGAGCCGATGGTCTTTCAGAATTAGCCTCTCTACCCTCACAGTGTAGGGTTTAAGTCTGCGTACACACCACCTTCTCCATATCCCACTTGCGGGATTACACTAGGTATATCATTGTTGTTGTTGGTATAAATCCTATTTCTTAATAGCTTTTAGATGCTATTGGTGAACTTCTCCCCATGTGAACATAACTTTAACAAAGGAGTTATAGAAAAAGTATGATGAGAGTCTCACTTATTGGTTTTTAAAAGTGTGTTCTAGAAGAAAAAAACTAGAAACTTTTCCCCATGTTGTTGATGAGAATCGTGCAGAGTGTGTGCAATACTTGGGTTTCTCTGTTGCAATTTCCTAGTGTTAACATAACTTTAACAAAGGTGTTATTAGAAAAGTATATGCAAGTCTCATATATTGGATGTTTGAAAGTATTCTCTAGTATATAAAAAAAGCTAGGATTTTAATTCTCCTTTTTGCTTATGAGAATCGTGCAGAATGCGTGCAGTACTAGGGTTGCTTTGGTGCAATTTTTCCTTTAAAAAACACAATGGCGAAGTTTTTAAGAATATTTTTAGCAGGTCTATTTGGAATTGTTTTACTTGGTAGGAACACATTTATCTTTCGATGCTGACTACATGTTCCAGTATCCAAAAATTATCGCATGTTACGCTTAGAAAAGAATACAAAAGAGAAGTCTTCTCAGGAGATAATCTTGTATGTACTAATTTGGCGTCATTAATCTATAATTTATACAACGGATTTCATGAAAATGTAAACAAAACATTAATTGTTGATTTATGTGAAGGAAAAGTCATCGAAGTTGGCTTTTTTAAAAATGTACTGGAACCACAATAGTTTCCTCTTTTTGGGAAAAAATCCTGAAGTTTTCTCCTTCAGTTCCTTCATTATAAATGATCTTATTCATGTTAGCTTTGCTCCCTTCCCCTACAACCTTCTTTGCACAGCTGACCACAATTTCCCTAGCCGCTTCTATAAACCCTTCATCATCTTTGTCATCCTCTCATTCATTTCCCTACCGTTAGTTTCGACAAATTTCTTTCAGACCCCTAAAGATTCCTCTTTTCTTCCATTTCCATCCTCTATTTCATAATTAGAATTTTCAATCACCTCATCCCCATCAAAATCACCCTCATTCTTCCTCACTAAAGGGGACTTGCCTTCTGTACCCAAAACAGAGAACCCAAGTAGTAGTTCTTACCCTTCTCCGCCACCTCAAGCGGTGGAGGTGGGCCCACAATCGGCAGTGCGTGAAACACTCTTTTGCAATTCTCATTCTGACACCTCAAACAACAATCCTCATAAACCTTAAAAAACTCATACACATAGTAACAGTACGGACACACAGTCCGAAAGCTCCCTTCTTTTCCCTTGCCTTTCAACTCATCATCGAAATAGGCCTTCTTGGTCCGATTCGAAAGTATATACCAATATCTGAGTTCATGTTTAAAAGCCTCGTTTGCAAGAGGGTACCGATTCTGATTCAGGTTTAAGAGATTTGTAGCGTTTGTGAAATTGGTCCTGATGAGTTGTTGGTCTTGAGTATGGAGAGGAAGGATGAGGACAGAATAGTGATTTGTCTCTCCTTTGGCGGTGGAAGAAATCATTAACACCTTGGCTATGGCGTGGATTTGTGAAGGGGAGGTTTGATTTGGGTTGATTTCAATGGCTTTAAGGGCGTAGTTACATCAATCATCGAAGCTGCGGTGTTTAAGAAAGTATTCATAGGTAACTAGATACATAGTGATTTTCGAATGATGGGTGTCGTTTTCTTCGAATTGTTTCTCCATTAATTTTTTTTTGCTTGCCGTGCAGAGAGTTTTGAAGTAGAAGTTCCTGTTGTTTCCTTTTCTTCGATATTTTATGCTTTTGTTGAGTTGAGGGTCTTTCAGAAACCACCTCTCTACCCTCACAGAGTAGGGTTAAAGTCTACGTACACACCACCTTCCCCATACCCTACTTGCGGAAATACATTGGGTATATCACTGTTGTTGGTATAAACCCTATCTTTTAATACCTTTAAGATGCTATTGGTAAACTTCTTCCCATGTGAACATAGCTTTAACAAAGTAGTTATAGAAAAGTATGATGAGAGTCTCACAGGTTGGTTTTTAAAAGTGTGTTCTAGGAGAAAAAAAGCTACTAACGTTTCCCCATATTGCTGATGAGAATCGTGCAGAGTGTTTGCAATACTTAGGTTTCTCTGTTGCAATTTTCCAATGTTAAAATAACTTTAACAAAGGTGTAATTAAAAAAGTATATGCAAGTCTCATATATCAGATGTTTGAAAGTGTTATAAAGTGGAAAAAGGCTAGGATTTTATTTCCCCTTGTTGCTGATGAAAATCGTGCAGAGTGCGTGCAATAATAGAGTTGCTTTGGTGCAGTTTTCCTTTGAAAATCACAATGGCGAGATTTTTAAGAATATTTTTAGCAGGTTTATTTGGAATTGTTTTACTTAGTAGAAACACATTTATCTTTTGATGCTGACTACATGTTCCAGTATCCAAGAATTGTCCTATGTTACGCTTAGAAAAAAGTACAAAAGAGAAGTCTCCTCCTGGAGATAATCTTGTATGTATTGATCTGGCATCGTAAATTTATAATTTATACAACGGATTACATGAAAATGTAACGAAAACATTAATTGTTGATTTATGTGAAGGGAAAGTCATTGGAGTTGGCTTTTTGAAAGATGTACTTGAACCACAATAGTTTCCTCTTGTTGGGATGAATCCCTAAAAAAGTCTTCTTTAGGATAATATGACTACAACTAATCTTCTCTTCATAAAATTTTTCAAGGCGTCTGGATGCATGATATACTTGATATCAGTAGCTAAATTGTCAATACTCGACGTAAGATTAGTTCATTAACTTATTAATCCAAAATGGAATAGTTCAAACTATCATTTTCCATTGTGGTACATCTCTAAAGGTTGTTGTCTTGTGTGTCTATTTCCTCTATTCGTTCTCCCCCCTCTCTATCAGTGTAAAGAACTTTTAAAGAAAGAGGGTAAGAAAGAAATGGAGGAAGATATCATTGGTGATGCAGATCGGTGATTGTTTTCTAAGCGTTTGATAGCAGTACTCCATCGCCTTTTACTATTTGTCATATCATTTTTGTCTTATATTCTACCATCTGCTTTCTTATCCTTACTTGTATATTACATTAGTGTATTCTTTGATTCTATTCTGTAAGTAATTTAATGTGAATTATTACCCTATATTACAAGTGTAAAAATAAAATTATGATTAATTTGGAGAGTTGTAGCTTTGCCTCTTATTCAGTATTGTATTATTTCCCTTTTTAGTCATCAATAATGAAATAAAGGTCCATTTTCAATTCTCTACCATTTCAATTATATTTGCTTCTTGATCAATAAAGAAGCTTATCACTATTCACTGCAAAACTAATTCACCAGTTTAGACTTTGCAATTAGTATCCACCAATTCAAGAACCCAATTTTGGTAACAGTAAAGTGTACCACCCATTAATAGTACCTAACATATTAACACAAGGAGAGAATTTCCTAAAATTACTCAAAATAACATGTATCCCCCAATATTTTCAAACCCTAAATCAATAGTTTGCTGCAAAGCCACATTGATATCATCTTCATCTGCCACATAATAGCCATCATTCATCACATTATGCAATTTAGAATCATGATTTTTTTCAACTTCAAAGTTTTCTCTTTCAGTTCCTTCATCATAAAAAATCTCATTCATGTTAACTTTGCTCTCCTCCCCCCAGCACCTTTTTTGCACATCTGGCCATAAGTTCCCTAGCCACTTTTGTAAACACTTCATCATCTTTGTCACTCTCTTTATTCATTTCCCTACCATTAGTTTCGACAAATTTCTCTTCGACCCCTAAAGATTCCTCTTATCTTCCATTTCCATCTTCTATTTCAATCACCTCATCCCCATCAAAGTCATCCTAATTTTTCCTCAAAAAAGGGGACTTGCCTTTTGTTCCCAAAACAAAGAACCCAAAGCACTAGTTCTCACCCTTCTCCGCCACCTCAGGCATCGGAGGTGGGCCCACAATCAGCAGCGCGTGAAACGCTTTTTTGCAATTCTCATTCTGACACCTCAAACAACAATCCTTATAAACCTTGCCGAAGAAACTGGCTTTACATACCTTAACCTCGGGTTATTCGACTAACGGACGAAGCTCGGTCAGTACTCCAGCTATTTCTCCCAACTGCATTCAC
>JACEIK010001246.1:36595-49863 GCA_018107945.1 Datura stramonium
CTTCTAAGTAGAACTACGTTTGACCTGATTTACTTTTGGGATACGTAGGCACCTCTTTGAAGTTCAGTCCAATCCTTAATTTTCATTTAAATGTTTTGTTATCGTTCTTATAATCTAATGTTTATTTGTTATTTGCCTTTGCTTATTAATCATTATTTGAATTAATTATATTCCTTGCATTATATCTTTCCTGCTTTATCTAGTTTTTCTTATTTTAATTACAAAGCTATTTGAACTTTTAATTTTCGATCACTTACTTCAATTGACTTGTTTATATAAAAGGGGAGTTAAAACCAATCTTATTTTCTCATTTAGTAAATACCCCCACATAATTAAAGAATCCGGCTGGGAACAACATTTGTGGACCTCGAAAGGTGCCTAAAACCTTCCTTTGGAGGCAATCTGAACCCTTGCCCGACTCTGGTGACCTAGGCTAGTAAAACAGTCCCTTAGGTTAGTACGGTGCCCTAACGCACCTTAAATCGTTAGGTGGCGGCTCTTCAATTTAATAATCCTTCAAGAGTTGTCACGTGTCGAGTTCCGCTTTCTGCGAGCAAAATGGGGCGTGACAGTAGTGAAAGTTTGATGTGTGTGGGAAGATACTCCGAAGCAAGATCGAGCGAGGCCAGGGAGCGCAAGGCCAGCGCGACGCGCCAACCTGCCTATGCGCTGGGCAGCGCGGCACGCCAAGCATACTGGCGCACTGGGAGGCGCGGCGTGGCACGCTTGTGGCATATTGGCCGGCGTGAAGCGCCCCTAGGCCACCGCCCTATGCGTATATAAGTCTTCTATGTTTAATGTTATTCATTTACCAAATGATCCCATGACCAAAATCAGAGGAAGCACGCAATTTTCATCAAATTTCCGTCAAATTACACAATCAAACATTGTCCAAATGCAAATTAACTTCAGGTAACAAGTTCTAGGCCAACAAAAAGTATTTCATGAAAATTCACTCGATATAACGGAACCCCACTGAGTAAAGGTTTTCATATTTACTCCAAATTGAATCCTCAAGAAATAGGTAAACATTTCTCCCTTCTGAACTCTCAAGAAATTATGGGTTTTTAGCCGAGTTATTCAAAGTTAAATTATAGTTAATATTATTATCGAAAGATATCATTATTTGCCGAATTTAGTATTAAAATTATCCCTATTATTTCAGCATAAGGGATGTAGTTGAGTGGAACTACTGATTACATGTTGAAACATACCGGTTAAATGAAAGTCGACATTCGAGGTATGTTAAGGAAAATTCCTTCGGCAAGTTATTCCTGTCGTATCGTACTACGACCTTAATCCTTGTAAGAAAGCCATAAGAATGTATATTGTGGTTAGCTGCTACCATTAGTTTGAGATTAGTGTTTTCTATTTAGATTGGGATTCACCCTACCCTATATAGCCTTCCGTTGACCAACCTCAGGGTTACTAGCTGTGTCATCGCCTTCGGGGCTATATGGATCGCTCTAAGGAGTTATATGTTGTCCCAAGGAACTATACTTAGGCCCAAGGGCCATACTATAGTCCATCCATGGCTGTACTATTATTTTTATGCCATATCGGCATCATTGACCCTTGTCGAGCCTTGTGTGCCCAGGGTGCAGTTATAGGAGTCCATCGAACTCAAACACAGTTACAGGAGCCGAGCAGGCTCAGTTGCATACCCAGGGGACAGGCAGGTTTGCTATAGTTACCTGTTGACTCATTTTGACCTTGTTAGGGGTATATAAATTGAAGTTCGCTCGTCAGGGATTATGAGGGCCCCGGGCGAGTTATTTTGTGCTGGTTGTACCTTTTGGGATTATGGGGGCCAGGTAAGGTTCTTGTTTGCATTACCTATTATTAATTATGCAGCAGGTTGTAGGAAAATGCAGGTTGTATCTCTTATCCTTTCTATTGAATCGTTTCCAGTTTTATTAGCAGTACTTTTCAGTCATTTTCATTACTTCCTTACATATTCGGTACATATTATACTAACCCCCATCTTTGGGGCGCTGCATTACTTGCGTGCTGGTGCGAATAGACGTGGTTTAGGACCTCCCTATTCATCAGCCAGAGTCAGCAGTCTAATCAACTCCTTCTCTCTAGGGTTGATAGTTAGAAGGTTTGTTCTTTTGTTGTACAGTTTATGGTAGGTCCGGGACCCTGTCCTGACCATTATTTCACTTTTTGAGGCTTGTAGGCTATAACTTCTCAGTTGTTGGTTTTGGTTGTTGGTTGTGTGGGGCCTATGTATGTTTGCTTTGCGTGATGGCCGTGTGGGGCCTAGTTTCGCTTTTAGTTAGCAGCCTTGTCGGCTAGGGCATAGTTATAACTACATGTTTTCAATTTGCTATAACTAGAAAGCATGGTGGTCTTATCGGCCCACATAGGATCCCTTTGTTGCATGTTGTTGGTTAGTTGATTTCTTTTAACAGGTGGCTATGCGGCTTTGTCGGCCGGAGGCTGTGTTTACAGCCGAGATATAGCTCGTTGTTTTCTTGATTTGAAAAGCAGGTAGGCACCAGGAGTGCATAAGCCCAGTCAGGTCAGTTCAGATCCCAGTATGACATCAGGTGCCAGTCATGCCTGCCAAGGTGGGGCGTGACAATTGCAAATATGGGTTTGGTTTTCTTAATTGATTTTGGTTTGAAAAAGAAGAATTAAGTATGGGGGAGAATTTGATAGTGGGAATGGATGTGATTGTGTGGTATTGGGCTAGAAATAGCGAAAACCCATATTCATAATCCTAATTAGTGGTTGATGGCTAGAAATAGCTCAGCTACTAACCCAAACTATATTGGGCTGATTGAATTGTGTCTTGAGGTTCGAAAGGACTCGAGGAAAAGGCGCCCAAGAGGTTGAAAAACATCGGGCGCCATCTCGTCCAAAGTTATTCACACTTATTCGCAAGAATTTGATGATCTATCATATCCTCATTTAATTATCATACCATCTACACCACACCTCTAGTCTTCACTCATCATTGTCTCTAAATTTTGGTTATTTTGCTATCTTGGATAGTTGACTTAGAATCCACAATATTATTGACTTTACTTTTTTTCCAACAAATTTACTGTTTCGTTTCCCTTGATTTGGTGCGAATTAATTCAAAATTCCTAAATGATTCTTGCACAATTCATTCACTAGTCTCTGTGGAATTCGACCCCCATATCCGTCGGGAATATTTGTTTTGAGCAACAATTGTTTACACTCTCTCGTTAAGAGGAGTTTAGTTTGGACGTTATCAAAAATGAAACCATTGTCGGGGACTAGCGCTTGATATACTTGAGTTGTTTGCTAATTTGAATTGATCTTGCATCTTAACTATTTGACTTTGATATTGTTATTGGTTATTAGGGTGAATTCATATGAGCCAACATTCACAAGCAGGAGATAGTTCAGTTGAAGGTAACATGGATCATGAATAGGATAACCCCGTTATGCCTGAGGTTGCAGGGGCCATTCCCCTACAAGGTACGGTAGGGAATGCAGTTTTTCACTTCACAAGTACAATGATACACTTATTACAGATGAAAGGGCTTTTCGGGGGTAAATTGATTGAGAATGTGAACCACCATTTGAGGAATTTCTTATAGATTTGTCTGCCTTTTAACATAACAAATATAAGACAAGAGTCTATCAGGTTGAGGCTCTTTCCATTTTCCTTAACGGGAGAGGCAACTATGTTGTTGGAGGAACTACCTCCGGGTTGTATCACCTCATGGCAAGAGTTGACAGAAGCATTTTTGGATAATTTTTTCCCTCCCTCAAAAATGTTGCAGCTGAGGGATGATATTACAAACTTTAGGCAAGAGCTAGGTGAGCCTTTGCATGAAGCATGGATTAGGTTCAAGAAGAAGGTTTCCCTTTACCCTAACCATGGTCTCCCTAATGGAGTGCTCCTTTAAAGATCTTATCGAGCTCTAGACTCCATAAAAAATCTATTTCCAATAATCTAGCTGAAGGATAAATCATTGATCAGATGTATGGTTTAGCTAAAGCCCTCTTGGATAGAATGACGAAGATGAATAGGGTGTGGCATATGAGGGAGACTAATGTATCGTCACATGATATTGGTTCTAGTGTGTTAACAGCTGAAATGAGAAAAAGACATGAAGAGCGAGATGAAAACCTTTCTAAAACGATGACTCAGCCGGCGTTAATGACTAAGCATGTGATGGGAGCCAGGCCTAAAGTTTTAAATGTTGTGGGAATGCAAGGTCCAATGCATTTTAAAGGAGATTCGTCGCCGCCAAGATACAAAGAGGAGTGCCAATATATGGAAAATCAGATGGGGGGTTCTTGACCCAGGTATCAAGGGACTGATCAAGGCCCTTGGCACCCACGGGAAGAGAACCAAGGTTGGATGAATTGTGATGCATAAAGGTGGCCTGATCGAAATGGGAGATGGGGCTATAGAGAGCAAAATTGTGAGGGGGGCCTCTATTTTCAAAGCTCGAATCCATATTTTTCCCCTCTTAAAGTTGAGAACGCCAAAGCTCAACCAGGTGTGAGCGATGTAGGGAACTCAAAGATTGAGGAAATGTGGGCAAGGGTTCTCAAGAAAGTTGAATCAACTGATAGCCGGGTCAAGGAACTAAAAGGGGAGGTGTCTAACCTTGCCCAAATAGTGAGTTCACACTCAACTTCCATCAAGCATTTGGAAGCTCAAATGAACCACTTATCCTCTCAAATGAACCTTAGAATGAATGAAACACTTCCTAGTGATACAATGGCAAATCCCAAGAAGGATTGTCAATGCATGGTCATTGTCATAAAGGAGCGATAAGATGCTTTGAGATGCGTGCGTTAAGACAAAGGAAGTTGTTGCCCGTAAGGAAAGTGATGCAAAAGAATCAGATGCGGTGCCACATGCTCTAATTGGTTGTGATAATGTTGAGGATGAAAGTGAGGGAGATGTGATGTGTTGTGAGTTTACAACACTTTTGATATTTAAAACTAAGAAAATAGCATGAACTTAGGTTTTTTTATACGGATATGAGGTGTTTTTACTTTATTTTTAGGGAAAATAGGTGTTGGAGCAAAAATGTGCAGAAGATGCATAAAAGAGTAGAAAATTAGCCATGTACTAATCTCAGTACGAGCGGTACTAAGATTGTACGAGTCGTACTAAGACTCATGGAAAAACTCAGAAGGCTGAAACAATGCGAAGGTAAAGTACAACTCTCAGTACGAGCGTACCAAGATGGTAAGAGCCATAACTGGAGTCGTGGAAAACATCAGAGAAAATTTGCACAAGCAGTCTCTTGGTATAGGATCGTAACATCTACCTACGACCCGTACCAGGAGTTTGTGGGTAGCTTCAGTGATTCTTAAAGACTTGACAGAACTCAAGGCGCAACAAGCAATTACGAGTCATAGGAGCAAGGTACGAGCCATACCACAACACTCATAGAAAATTTCAGAAGATGTGAAAGTTCCCAAAGCCAAGCCACACATGGATTGTACAACTCATAGGATCATGGTACGAGTCGTACCAGTTGCCAACACTTAGTCAATTCTGCAGCTGCCAAGGAACATATGAGGGCAAGGTACGACCCGTACAATCCTGTTATGGGTTATATGACTAGTCGTAGGACAAGTTGGCGCCAGATATGGAAATTTCCCTGTTAGCTTAGGATAAGATTTCTGATGTCTGTATAAATACCTTTTATGTTTTTTTTAGTAGGAGAATAGATTAGGAGACGTGTGATTACCTTGAGAGAAGATTTTTAGTTAATTGTTTGTAAATTATTATCAAGTTTTGGAGAGCAATTCTTAAGATCAACACTTGGTTTTGTCAATTGTTCTTGATTTTGTTCATCAATATTCAAAGTACGTTTTCTTCCAATTATTATTGTAAGTATTTAATTATTTTTTTCTCTATGAATACTAATTACAATCTTATAATCATGAGAGGCTAAAACCTCCACAACCAAGGTTGTGGGAACCACTGTGAATTAACAAAATAGGATTACACAAAGTGATTCAAAATCAATGCTAAATGTTTGTATTGTATTCTTTCATCTTTAAATGTTTCTTAACGCTGCACAGTGTTAGGACTTGCCCGAATTCTTTACATGCTTGAACCTAGAGAAGTAGATATTAGGAAAACAGAATTACAACAAAGCCTTGATTTTTATGATCATTGTATGACTTGAGCTATGGTCACAGGAAAATTAATGTGAAACATATTGATAACGGTTAATTTGAAATCGCTCATGAGACCTGACCCGATGATTGAGTATAGTCATCCAATTGGGACGAACCAGTCATTTGGATGGACCGTAGTTATCAGTTCTACAAGTAAGCATTGGGATTGATCACGCGTGTATACCCAAATTAGTTATGCACCCATGGGGAACATTTATCCTAGTTATTTGCAAATCTTGATAACAACCACAATTGCGATCTTATTTTATTATTGTTTTTCTTTAAACCCTCCAATTTGGAGATAACCTACCAACAAGTTTAAGTATCGGCATTAGTCTAGTTCTTACCTTATTCCCTATTGTTCGACCCCAACCTCTTTGTTGAGTTCTTTATTGACAACGTCTATTTTATACTTTTCCAGGAAGTGTGAGTTTGAGTGTTATCAAGTTGTTAATGATATTCCCTCAAATGATGAAGACGGAGATGCAGGAATGAAGGCCTCAAGTGAGAAAGAATAAGAACCAAGAGTTCCACCTCCTTATCCATAGCGGTTGGCCAAGAAGAAAAAGGATGATCAATTCAGCAAGCTTATCGACATGTTCAGCAAATTTTCCATAAATATAACGTTGCTAGATGTTTTAATTCAAATGACCATATATTCAAAGTTCATGAAAGAACTGCTGAAGAAGAAGAAGGTTGTAGATGTGGGCACTGGAGAGACAACACATCATTGTAGTGCTATGATGATGAGCAACCTTGTCCTAAAATGGAAGGATCCGGGAGCCTTCACAATCCCTTGCACTATTGGGTTATGTGTATTCAAGAAAGCCCTTTGTGATCTTGGGGCGAGTATAAATTTGATGCCCCCCATAATCTTCAAAAAGTTGGCGCTTGGGAACACCAAACCTACCTTAATGAGATTGTTAATGGCTGATCGCTCTATCAAGAAACCTGTGGGTGTTTTGGAGGATGTATTGGTGAGGGTGAATAACTTTATTCTACCAGCTGACTTTGTGGTTCTCGATTCTTAGATGGATGTGGAAGTTCCAATAGTTTTGGGGACACCATTGCTCGCCATGGGTAGAGCCTTGGTAAATGTGGAGCTAGATGAGCTCAAGTTTTGGGTTGGAGGTGAAGAGGTTACCTTCAAAGTGTGCCAATCCACTGAACCTCCTGATAAATGAAAAGTGATTGGAGTGTTGAATGACGAGAATGAGTATGGAGAAGTTGATATGGAGGAGGTTTAGTTGGAGGACAATCCTTTGAAGAATGAATTTTGAATGAGAGACACATCATGCCATGACATTAACTAAGGCACTTTTTGGGAGGCAGCCCAAGTGTTTTCGTTTGAATGTTTTAATGTCATTTCTATTTTTGGCTTTATAGGACTTAGTAGGTGAGAATAAAAGAGGAGCACAAAACAAGGTAGGAACCACGCTAGACCGGCGAACCATTGGTCAGATGCGCGAACCTCCGCGTCCTTAATTAATGGAAGCAAAACCCTGGGAAAAAATGGTCAAATCGGTGGAACGCCGATACTAGTTTGTGAACCGCCGCTTGACTGCCGGCTCAAGTCGGAATACTTGAAAAGTGGGGGCACGAATGGCGATCCACCAGTGAAATGCAGAATCCAATCCATAAACCGCCGGTCAATTGCCGAATATGAAGCAGAGAACTGGTACCAATTCAAGTCAGTAATATCAGGCGGCTAACGCCGATGAAATGCCGATGCAGGTACGTGCCTTGTTTAAAAATTTTGACCAACCCATTGATCGACCCGACCCAGATCCCTTTTTAAACCGCCCTAATCAGACACTTTCCCTCTTTATTCTTCCAAAATCCTTTTTCTCTCCCAATTTTTAACACTTCCTAATACACCTTTCAATCTTCCCAACAATCCTCTTTCCCACTCACTTTTTCATATTCCAACGCTTTCCTTTTCCCACTCCCTTCTCCATTTAATCACTATTAAACCTCCACATTTTCCTAAATCAATCCCCTTCACCTTCCCTCACCTATTAAAACCCCTATAACCCATTTCCTTTATCTCACTCTCATTATCATCCTATTCACTAATAGTAAGTTCCACCATTCCCTATTGTTGAGAAAATTCAAGTGTCCATATCTATCATCTGCTCTCAATCTTTGTGCCCTAGTTAAATGCTCCTAACACTTTTATATTATTACGAGTTATAGTCTTGCTCCAAATGAACTTTGTTGTACCATGTTTCTCCCTTCTTACTGACCCTTTCCCCCAACATGTCCATTATTGTGCTTATACATGATGAATGTGGTTGTAATGATAGTATCTTGTACCTGAACCGGTGGCTCACTTTTTCTAAGTAATGGGGAAGAGGACCGAAACGTGCCACTGAAAGACTCTACTGAGACAAATATGGGTTGTCAAGAATGTAGAGGAGGTAGGATGGGCAGTTGGTCAGATCTATGTACGATATCACATATACATTTCAACCTCGAATTTTCAATTACGAAAAAAATTTGAGAGTCCATTAGTTCATGAATCATGACAAAAAATTTCTCTCTATAAATTGAAATCAAAATTGAATTATAGGAAAGAAAGAATTTAAAAAAAGCGGAAGAAAAAAAAAGACATCCCTCCTTTTTTGCTTTTGAAATTAGATTCTTTTCTTTCTATTTCGATTTATTTTATTTCATTCCTATTCTCCTTTCTCAGAAAAAGGTCCTTTAACCAAAGTAAAAGATTACTTCATTCTTGATAGTTATTTACTTACTTAGTGAATAGGAACATACTCTGGATCAGAATCATGGGGAGTACTTCTTGATCATTTCTACGAATGTAAAGCCCCGAATTCCTTTTATGTACATAAATATCCTCTTGGATAACTTACATAATCTCAATTACTAATCCTTTGTGTATCTTGGTCTTACTATCATCCACTCATTTTTGCTTTCAACCTCCCATTGTGGAAATACATCTATGGTAATAGACGGTAAAAACTCCATAGAGTTGATCTTTTGAACCCGCTTCAAACTATCATGACAATTCACCAATCTTGGGAAAAACAATCTCTACTACTTATGTTTGTTTACTTTTTTCACTATTTGATTCTTGTACATAGGAAATGAGACTCAACCTTTTTACTGCAAATTTCTAAGCCGTTTTCTTTCACTCATATAACTATCTGTTTAGTTCATCAACTCAAACGTTGAAGAGAAATGAAAATATATATATTCAATCAAATCTTTTTACCCTTATTTCTAGAAAGGAAAGAATTTGGAGAAATTTTAGGTCTTACCGAATCACACATAGAGATATTGATAACACACATAGAGCTAATGGTATTTCATAACTAATTGATTGGGCAGCTGCCCGTAGACCCAACCCTAGACAGGTGGTGGAAACTACCAAGATGGAGTACGGTAGGGCAGAGGGAATTTCCGGTGAAGCAGTGAAATGCATAGAGATCGGAAAGAACACCAACGGCGAAAGCACTCTGCTGGGTCGACATTGACACTGAGAGGCGAAAGCTAGGGGAGAGAATGGGATTAGATATAATGTGAAATTGGTGGGGTAGTAGGGGCCTGATGCTTAAATGGGTATGGGAAAATGACTGCTTTTGTGTAGTTGACTGGAGTGAAGTCTGAGTAACCCCAAGGGATGAAAAAGACCTAATTTTCCCGATGATAAATCAGGTGACGCCGTTCTTAAGGGTAAATTGTCATTTTATTCCTTTTTATTTAGGTAGGTAATGCTTATAGAAGATGTGAGTGAATGTTTTTGAGAGTTTGATATTGGAGTACATTTTGAGGAAATGGGGACGACGACCATCGGCTACTCACCGGTCAGATCCGGTGAAACATTGGTTCGGGTGAAAATGTTTCCAGGCCACTGTCTCAACCTTGCATCGCATCGGCGCTTCACATATCGTGACCGGCGGCTCGCCAATGGAAACATCCCTGCCCTAGTGTTCTGCTCATCCGCAGTTCATTGATGGTCCACGGATCACCTCCGGCGGTTCGCCGGAATTCTGTCGGTGCTTCCAGTTCCTTCATGATAATGTCTCCTCTTGTTTCTCATCTAATTTTTAGAGTAGTCATTGGTTTTTTCATTTTTATCATTATAAAAATACAAAAAAAAAATTTGGGTGAAACTAACATTGTGTTTGCAGAAAATGTCTTCATCCAGGAACCCCAGCAAGGGTAAGGCTCCAGCCTCCTCATCCACAAAGGGAAAAGGAAAAGCAGAGGCATCCGCAGCACCCACCAACTCTCGGGAAGCCATAATGTTCTGTGTGCCCGGCATAAAGGGGCACTACGCCATTTGCAAGGGCCGTTCCATCAATGTGGAGAAAAGATTTGATTTGGTGGGGCTGTGAGGTGATCTTCAAAACATCACAGCCAATTCATTGACAGGCAATGGCATGCTTTCACCAATCCTCTCCCAGATTACTATCCTAGCTTAGTCCCGTAGTTTTACGCCTCCTACCAGGCTAGGCAGGAGAGCATGCACCACAAGGGCAAGGTGGATGAATTTCCATGCCTGCCTTCAGTTATTGTGCGCGAGGTGGAGGTCGACATTATTCCATCAACCATTAATTATCTATTTTGGGAGGAAGATCTTGACACCATCTCAAAATATATGGCCAGAATTGCTGATGAGGAGAACCAATTCTCATGGATAGCTCCTATCGTTATTGTAGACACGCCCTTCTGGGCTACTATGGGCAGCGCAATTTCTCGCCATGATCTCAAATTTGAGGCCAAGTTCTGGCTAGACTTCATCTGTGGTCAGATCATACCTTCAAAGAACGAGCAATGGGTCAGCTTGGAAGCAGTTATCCTTATCGTCTGCATCATGAAAGGGGTCCAAGTAAACTTTGGGGAGAATGTCGTTGTACAAATGAAGAGGAAAGCAAGGCAAACCAGCACCTCCATGCCATATGTTGTGCTCATTTCTCGACTTTCCTTACAAGCCAAAGCATCATTTTTCCTAGATGAGACCCCTAGTCCTGCTTCGAGTGTAATCACAGTAGATCGCAAAAGGGATGCAGATGCACCCAAGGTCAAGCAAAAGCATATGCAGACCTTTGATTTACTAGAAGGTTCTTTATCGCATGGTTCTGAGTAGTCTCCACAAGCCCCAGATTTGAACATGCCTCACACAGAACTATCGGGCTAAACCTCCAGCGACATACCTCTTAGGGGGGCATCACCCTTTCCAACATCCCCCCAACCAAGTTGGTCTCCACAAGCTTATGGAAATAACCAACTCTCACGAGAGCTTGCTTCAAAAGTTGGCTAAGAGCCTCCCTACCCTCATTGCTCAAACGGTGAAAAGGGAAATGAAGTCTATGTACAAGAGTCTTACTAAATTGTGCAAAAAGGTAGATATTGTGGAGGGAGTTGTCACTTCTCTCTGGACTTAAGTAAGAAAGTGGAAAATTTGGACATTCATGGAGGTGCCTCACTTGAGTGCTCTTGATGCTGCAACGGTTTCCCCTTCTACAGTTCAAGTTCCCATTGATGATTTATTCGAGGGCTTAGGAGATGATGCAAAAGATTTGGGTCAGGATGGCCTTGATGGAGAAGCAGGAGATGGTGTTGCTGATGATGTGGATGAAGAGGATTGGCCCACTCAGGGAGTTCTCGCCCCCTTTATTTTGCATGCTTACATTAGGGACAATGTAATATTTGAGTTGGGTGTGGGATGATTGTTTTTCTGGGTGGTTATTTGAGATTTATTTTGTGTATGAATTGATGTAGCCCTTGTCGAGATTTTGTTTTAAATCTTGTAAGGAGTTGTGAGCCTTTGTCGGGCTCATTTTATCAATATTGATGATTGCCCTTCCCGGGCTATTTGTTTTGATAAGATTGTGAATGGATGAAATAAATGGACATTGGATGTTACTACTGTTGGAATAGGTCTTTGTTTTAAATTTCCAAATGTTGCATTGTGACCCAAATCTTGGTGTTTGCCTATGTAAATAATACATAGTAATCAAACTCCAAGAGTTTTCTTCATACCACAGTTCTTTCCCAAGGAGTATTTTCTCTTTCTTTTCTTTTTATTGTGAACCGAGTTGACATTTCCAAATGATAGATTATGAGGCGACTCTCTTAAGAAAAAATGTCTTGTCTTTCTTTGAGTCTTTTGTGGAGTTGTTTTAAGAGGTACCACCAAAAATTTTGGGATATGGCATGAAAACGAGAAATGGTCATTTGAAATGAGAAATGTAGGAATCTCTTATCATACATTGTAGATTTCCTGTTTGGCTTGTGAATTCACATGCTCTAGTGTCTTGAATCAAAATCTTGTGATGAGAATGACTTGTGTGAACTCTTTAGGTGTAATGCCTTGTGTGGTAACGATATTTGTGAATCTCATGCATCTCTTCTTGTCTAGAACTTTCCCTAAGTGTGACTCAAGGAGAAATCCAAGATGTAGCTGCACTTAGAACATGATTTTAGGCTTTTATTTGACTAGTCACTCTACCCAAAATGACCTCTGAAAATGTATTCCTTTGCTAGCCAATGTTGAGCCTTTTGGACTGTTTATTCTTGGAAACCGCATTGCAAGGCAATGTCCTGTTTTGATCCCTCTTCTTTGCACTCATCCTCCCTTATTTCTAATGGTGAGCGAATGAAAATAATGGGGGCTTGAAACCCAAAGATATAGGGAGAGATAAGAAAATCTGTGAGAAAGAGGCAAAGAGCCCAAGTTTGGGGCTTTACAAAAAAAAGGGGGTGTAATATGAGAAACCTAAATTCGAGGCAGCACCAAATTTTGAGAAAAAGAATGTAAATGATGAGTTGAGAAACCCTAAGGTACCAAAAGAGAAAAGAAAAGTGGAATAGTGTTACCTCATTCTTAGACAAGGCTTAATGTGATAGCCAAGGATCTACAAGGAAGGTCTTTGAGAATTAGAAGATGAAAGTGGTTGAAAAAGAAGTAATAAGGTGGAGTGATATAAAAAGTTGGATGGAAAGGGTTAAATTGTTCACATAAAGGCATTAGGGAGGTTCTAGTCACTAGAGCCAAATAATTATATTACCATTGATCTTGGGCAGAATTATATGCCCAAGTGATACTCAAATGCTTCATTTCGTCTTGTTTATCCATCGATATTTGTGCATTCTCATGTAATTTGTAG
>JACEIK010001246.1:62973-73204 GCA_018107945.1 Datura stramonium
GTATCATTATTTTAAAATCTCTTTCGATTTATCAAGTTTTAATTATATAGATAAAAATATTTATATTGACAATGCAGTTAAATAATGATGCAGTATACTTCATGAAGTAAGATTTAGTTTAATATTCTTTAAGTTTTCATGTCATATGGTATCGAACTTTATACGAAAGGTTACTTGGTCTAGACTAAAGTTAAACTGAAGGTTTGTAAAATTTTAAATGTATTAAATGTAGATGCAAATATCATTAAATCTATATATGAAGTAAGAAAATTATAAAGTGAACTTATAAGTTATACCTAAAGAACTCATAATTATGGATTATCTATAAGTTAGATTTTGATGAATAAAGTTCATAAAAGACAGAATGAGGCAATATATAACTCCATTGTTATTAATTCCTAATTAAGATAAGAAGAGTTTTCCGGTAATAGGAATGTCTGCGAGAAGCACTTTTGCACATATCTTACCATTCCGGCTTTCGTGCAGCTACAATGCCTTTGTTTTTTTGCCTATTATTTCAAACTCAAGAAAAATTTTAACCGAGAAATGCGCTTAACTACCCAATCTGCATGTGGTTTGAGGAAACGAGATTTTTTGATCTATTACAAAATGAATAGAAAAAAGTGATTTTTTAAAATTTCTTATGTATAAAAATAAAAATCTCTTATAAAAAAGTCATAAAATTAAAAAAAAATTGTAAGTTACCTTTGGTCGTTTTATAATCACATTTTGCAACTAAAACACCAGTTAAAAGAGAGCTCATGAGTTCTCTTTTTCTGAAAAAGAAAGCTAAAAAGTGATCTCAACAGTATCTTACTAAAATATTGTTCATTTTTTGTAAGATATCTCATTCAGTCTTTTTTTTTTTTAAGGAAAAAAAAAACTGAAAGCAAATTGTTAAGTTTTTGCAGCTATCCACTTGACATTTTATTTCAATTCAATGATTTATACAATCTAATATCCTCCAATCCACACTACATCAAGATTAACTTTAAGGTACTTCAAAATTGAATGAAAAAGACATAGAAATCATAAGTTATACTATTCTATTTCAAATTAATTTTCATACATTTAAAAAACACTTAATAATTCTATCAAATTAAACCACCATAAAATATATAATTTGGTTTATTTAAAACAATTCTAAACTTCAACGATTTAAATGTGTGTTTGCGATGCATCATCATCCTCATCACTATAAAGCTCATCTATCAGATCTTTGTATTAGTCTACAAAAACACCGATCCCTTTTATAATTTCAAGTCTCATCCCTACTTAATCAAAATTAATCTTATTACATATCAACTACGATTTATCTACACGAATTTCATAAAATTTGAATTTATTAAACATATATTTAGTGATAATTCAATTTTCTTTTTCTAATATTATTGCCTTTCAGATTTAACACTTGATTTTAATTCTAACTTATGATTTTATGCATTTAATATAGCCTACATATAAATACTTGATGTTTTTATTATTTTAGGAACCGAATTGTAATTTTATAATCTTGAAACAATTTTGAATTTTATTTTTTTTTAAAATAATTGATTTCAAGTTAGAGTTTTTTTTTTTTCAATTTTAAGTTCAAAATTGATTCCTGCGTTCAAAGATTGAACTTCAATTCTAAATACAAATATAATAAAATTATTGAAACTAGCAAAAGGTATTTAGTGCCATAAATACAACAACATGCTCCTGATTATGCATTTCTCTTCAAGAAAAAAATTTCTATTTTTTTTCCAAAAAAATAAATTAAAATTGAGAATCTAAAAAATAAAAGGAGAAAAGAAGATTTAAAAGTAAATTAAAGCTGTTAATTAATTCTTTAAACTAGTAGTACTAATTCTTTTTTTTTTAAATAATATATTTTTGCATTTTTCTCATTCACAGAATAATTTTTTTTTTAAAGACAGGGTCAAAAATAATAATGCCGCATAAATGAGTATTATTGGTGAATGTAGTATTTACTTTCTTTATCAAAAATCAATTAAACGTGATGAATATACAATGTTAGGACCACACGCGCGAGAAATTATGGTTATTCCTATTATATATTAGTATGTTATGGTAGGCTTGGCAGATCATTTGAGGCAGTGATGGAGACTCTGCGCCTCTGCTTCCACAATCTCTTATCTTTCCATCTCTCCATCATCGCCACCCTTCTTCGGTGGTTAGTCTCCCAATTACCCACCATCAAACGCTTCCCTCTCTTCGTCCCCTTCATCGACGCTTACGTCTCCCTCTTATTCCGTTTCTCCAACCTCTCACCATGCATCCTGGATTTAGATGAGCACACCACCATCCATTTCTGGGTCCCCAATCACCGCTGTCTCGACAAGCCCAATCTCGTCCTGATCCACGGTTACGGCGGCGACGCCAAGTGGCAGTTCATGTACCAGGTCCGATCATTGGCCCGATCGTTCAACCTATACATTCCGGATCTGCTATTCTTCGGAAAATCGTACACGACTCGGACGGAACGGAGCGAGGAGTTTCAGGCGAAATGCGTGGCGGAAGGTTTGAAGGGATTGGGAGTGAGAAATTGCTCGATGTTTTCGATTAGTTACGGGGGATATGTTGGGTATCGAATGGCGGAGATGTATCCGGAGATGGTGGAGAAAGTGGTGATACTGAGTAGTGGAGTGGGGTGCTCGCAAGATCAGAAGGAAGAGCAGTTGAAAAAGATAGGGAGAGATCCGGTTGAATTGCTGATACCCTCAAAACCAGAGGATCTGCATGTGCTTGTCAACTTGTCTATTTACAAGTATAATCCTTTCAAGTGGGCCCCTGATTACTTCCTCCAGGAATTCATTGATGTGAGTCCCTCCTGATTCTTCATAAAAATTTCTCCTTCCCTTCCTTTTTAAGTGGTTTGATTAATTTTTGGAGTTAAAATTAGATTAATTTAATATTCTAAATTTAATTATTTGAAAATTATATAAAAGTATTATTAGTGTAAATTTTTTTGTATTTATAAGATGAAAAATACTTTTAAAAGTGAAATGGGACAAATAAAAGAAAAAGAACGGAGTAGCAATTTACTAAAAAGTACTCTCTTCCCATTTTTAACCTTAAAGTTAGAACATTATTCCAGCTTTACACTTTCCATTACAAGAAATGGGGTAGCAAAACTAATTCTGTGCTTCAATATTGGTTTTGGTACCACATTTCTGGTAAATAGAAGTGTATTTCTGTTATTTTGTTGCATGCAATAATTTATTTGTACTTGATGTTTACATCAAATAATATTTATTCATCATAGTTAAGCAATTGAGTAAGGTTATATTAATTAATCATGATTAGTTAATAAAAAATTATGTACTTATTTATTAATTTAGTGTAAATTCAAGGCGCGTGGTACATTTTACATGCATGGAACATTCGTTACTCCCTCTTTTTCAAAGGGTTGTTTTATATCATCAAGAAGGTATTAATGATAATCTTTTTATTTTATCCTTATTTGAATGAAGTGAATTTTATAAACTAATAAAAAAAGCTATATTAAGGGTAAATTAGTAAAAATGTATTTTAATTTTTAGAAATGAATAATTTCTTAAGGAGCGTGTCCAAACTAAAAACACCACATATTTTGAAATGGAGGGAGTATTTTGAAAGGACTATCTTAATGACATACACAGAATTTTATATACAAAATATTTTCATTTTTTTACGTGTAAGAAATCTGAAAAAGTTATTTTATTCTAATTAAATTGTAAAAGAGTAAGAGATGTCATTTCCACGAAACTTTGTGGGTGTTTGGTACGAAACAAAATATTTTGGTGAAAAGATGTAGCTCTCTTGATGCTCTTCCTGTATTGTTTGAAGATGATAAGTAGGAGTTACCTGAAGGAGAAGCAAGAGCTAGTGAAACACTTGCTGGCAGACCATACAGATTCCAAATTGCCCATTCTAAATCAGGTCAAACTCCTCGCCCTATTCTTTAACCAATCACCACATTAATTGCAAAAGTTTCATGGTTGTACAATCATTATATTGACTGTATAATAATCAGAGTTTTTTTCTTAAATTTAATTTGTGGCTTAATTTGGTTGGTACAGGAAACTCTGCTTATTTGGGGTGATAAGGACAGAGTTTTCCCTCTTATGTTTGGCCACCAATTGCAAAGGTACTTCTTTGATTCTACTTCTCTTCATGAACTAAAGTTTAAATGTGGACTCAGAGATTCTCAGTTCTGAGTTTGTATTAACCTGCAGACATCTGGGACCAAGAGCAAAGTTGGAAATAATCAAGAACACAGGACATGCCGCGAACATTGAGTCTCCGGATTCTGTCAATGCTTTGATTAAAGCGTTTATCTTGCAGCAAAGCAAAGACTTGAATGCTTGAATCTGATCGACACTGGAATTAATCCTGTCAATGGGGATCGATAATACTAGGCTTAGCTGGGGGTTCTTGCTCCCCATTTTTGCTACATATCTCTGTTACTGCCTCACTGTTTGTAAATAATGAACTACTAATGGGACTTTGAAGCATTGAGAACTCTCCTAGATGTTATAAGACAAGTTGATATACTGTACTTCCAATGAATAGCATCAACCTAAATGCAATCAGTTAATTAATTGGGATGTATTAAGGACTCTCTAAACGATAAGAACCTCCGCCACCCATCCCTCCGCTCGCTGCACAAGACTACGTGGTAGTGACAACTGACAAGTAGCGCCGGAGAAAAGTAGGATTTGCTTGTCACTGTAAGTAATTGAAGTAGGAAGTTCAACACATCTGGCTGTGGGGTTAATCAATTCTGTTTATCTACATCTATTCTGTTTAGGCGCATGATCACATAATTGCTACGAGACTTTAATAATTTTTGACTTGTTGCCTCTACAAGTACACTAATGAAAACAGGTCTAACATGGTAGGAAGATACCATCCATGAGGAAACACACTTTTGATTACTTGACAGTTCATACATCCCTAAAAACTAAAATCAAGTTACTCTAAATAGCTAAAATCTTCCACAATGAGCAGAATGAAACTGGCTGCCCTTTCCACCGTAGATCCACACAGCCATCTTTCTCGTCCACTCTCATCTCCCAATTGCTGTCGTACTTCCTCAACAAAGCCCGAGCTCCGTCAATGGCATCTTCCCCAAACACCTGTTTTACAAAACCAACGCTCCTCATTCTTTCACACCATTTCTCTTTCCGTTCATTCATTTCTTCAATGTTGGTCAGCGCCTTTGCTGCTTCTCCTTCCATCATCCTCCTTTCTTCGCTCTCCCGCCCTTTGTAGGCCACACTCATGGAATCCAGAAACCTCCACAAGTACTCCACTCGCCTTGAGAACGTCGTCGCAAAGTCCCCGCAGCTGTTGCAGCTACACTCTGTGTTGTTCTCGCAGAGAACTAATCCTTTTGGGTCCAAACTCTTCAATATCCTCAACAACTCTGTTCGGTCATCCGGGTTAGTATGATTCAAATTATGCAGTCTAAACTGAGCACAGATGACTAAGGATTCATCAGAAGAAGAATTTATGACTTGGGAATTAAGATTCTGAAGAGGGAAATTGTCCAGTCTGTTGATCTGTAGATTAACGTTGATAGCCTTAGCAAAGGTTAGCAGTTGCGAGGAAAAATCGTAACCAGGTGGGCCGATCACAAATGGAGTGTCTCTCAGTTCTCCGTTTCCTATGGTGGGCGTAACAACTGTTAGGCGAACCAGTGGTGGCGGTCCACCTGATCGCCGAGTCAATTCTTCAAGTAGAGTTGGCCACTGAACACCATGAGAGACTCCAATATCAAGGATGTGAAGGTTTTTTAGCCGATTCTGTTCCTCAATAATTTGGAGAACGGATGAATTCGCGATGCTATTGGGGATTCGAAACCAGGGACTGATGTCGTTGAAATTGATCAACGAGTCCCTGAAGAATTTATGATTGGCAGAAGCGAAATTGGTAAGTCCAACAGATGCAGAGGATGAGCCAGGGGAAGACAGATGATGTGTCAACGCTCGGAGTCCATGAGCAGCTAGCCTGTGGTTCGCGTCGCCTGTGAACGAGGCCAGCTCATGGAGAACGTATAACAGATGTTGCACGCGGTTCATGTTACCGACAGTGATGGCTGCAGCACAAGGGTTGAGCAAATGCTCTGCCCATCGTCCTTCTTTGTTGTTACTGTTATTTCCTGTGGATTTTGTTGTTACTCTCTTGGGTCCTGTTGATCTTCTCCGTTGCACTCCTTGGTCCACAACAACATTACAATTGTCTTCCTCATTCATCTGATGGTTCTGATTCTTCCTTGACGCCTTTGGATTATGATCAGAGCCAGTTGTTTTCCTTTTCTTGGACAGATCCAAGGGCTGCGGATGATCCAAAATGATGGGCTCCGAAGGGATATTACTAGTGGCGGTGTTGACCGGGGAGCTGATGTTGAATGAGTTACAAGTATTGTTGATGATTATGTTGTGATTAACGATCTGATCATCTTGATTTGGAACCCACCATGAGTCCGCGCAGAAATTTAAATCATCGGTGTAATTATAGGATTCGTCGAGGAAGGATGGAACATTGGATAAAGTACCTGCTAGCCACTCTGAGATGGGGTCGTAATTGGAATTAGGCTCAGGTTCGTCAATGGCCATAGTATCAGAAAACCAGGAAGAATTGTGATGAGAAAGGATGTTTTGGTGTTTGGTCATTGACTATGCTAATAGAGAATAGTTTTTGATGTGAATTTGTTGTGTTAGAATTGAAATAAGTGCTAAAACAAATGGTAGCAATATTTTTTTTTTCTTGCGGAACGAGACAGAATGGGGCATATTTAAGGGGCAAGCTTGCTGTTATTTTGGATGTTATGCTGTTGTATTCAGATAGTACTAATATTTTTTAATTAAGGCACGGGTATGAAATTTAATTAATTTTTTAGGCCTCATACAAATTTTTAAAAATTTAATCGTTTTTTATAAGATATTTTTATTTTTACATGTAAGAAATTTAAAAAAAGTCATTTTCTTCTATTTATTTTGTACCAAGTCATGAGATCTCATTTGCTCGTAATCTTGTCTGCTGTTATTTAACTTTATTTCTGCCGTGTCCCGATTGTGTAAGAGTGTCATAAATAACACAATTGGAGACAACTAAAATATTTATGTAATTTCTGGGATGGTGACAGTTTTTTGAGTTAGAAATTTCATGGGACGGCAACCTCTTCGTTACCCTGATTAATCTAATCTTGTTTTTGTTTGATATTGCAATTCTTATAGGCTATTGGCTTATGCACTTTTGGTATTTTTCTCAAAACCAAAAATTGACCTCTAAACAACTCTTAATAAGAAAATAAATGTGACTTTGATCTACCAAAATTTTTTAAGTGAGAATGTCGTATCACTTAAATAGTAAGAATTTGTATGAAATTACATATTAACGTATTTATTAATTTAATATAAACGGAAGATATTATATAAATCAAAAGGCAAAAAAGGACAGATTTTAATATGACAAAGCATAGTCGCGCTTTCAACCTCTCACAGTAGATGTAGTTTAACCCAAGAATTTTTGCACCTATTTCAACCCACTTATAGTTGGCCCATTTTTTACTTAACAAGATTTTAGTGATATTATCTTAAATCCACTATATATGTATTAATATTTAAATATTATTATAATATTAATTTTAAATCATTATAGAAACGCATAAACTAAAAATTCCGAATTCGTTGGGGAGGGGATATGTACTCTCTGACTTCTACTTGCTCTTGTACCAAGCAACTTTCGTCATAGTTGGAAAAAGAAAAAATGTTATTCATTTCAAAACAACAGAACTTAAAGAAACATAAAAACACAGCACTTACAAAATAAATAAATCAACAGACCCAAATTACAAAATCCAATTGTCAACAACAGAAAGAAAAAGATTAACAGCTAACACAATGCAATTGTTGCTTTAATTGCTTAGTTAGTGCCTCCAAGGACACCCTTGAGTTTCTTAATTGTGGCTTCATCAAGGAATGTGGTGGCCCCCACCAACTTAGTGGGCAAATCATTAGCAAATAATGCAAAATCAGTTATCTGAAGTCCAGGATTAGAGCTGCTAAAAAACACAAAACCAACAGAAGTGTATCCAGCATCACTCACTTGAAAATGCAATAATCCTTGTGGAAATACCATTAGATCACCTTTTTTAAGTGTCTTTAAGTAAACAGCGTTTGCTGAAGAAACAAATCCAGCAGTAATTGAGCCCTGCACCACAAGCAAAATTTCAGAAGCACCAGGGTGAGTGTGAAATGGGATTACACCACCTGGGGCCAAGTCCAAACGGGCCGCGGAAAGCCCAAGCCCATTAATCCCTGGGTATTGGGCCGCAAATGCTGGGGTGACTGCCGCCTTGATAATGCTTGCCGTGTTTCCAGCAGCACTAAGCCCAGAAAACACGAAATCGTCCACTGTTACATTGGCGACACTTTTGCAAGAATAACCAGAAGGTGACTCTGGCGCTTTTAGGTCTGCTACGCAGAAATCTTGAACAGCGGCATCGCTGCTCAAGATGAGGATAGAAAAGAGAAAGAGAAGTTTAAACATTTTCTTTTATTAAAAAAAAAAATGTTTTTTGTTATTGTATGAAGTTTGTGAGCAAGGAAGGTTAGTTTGTATGTGTGTATATATAGAGAGAGATTGAGAGAATTTAGATATTGAAGAGGAAAAGGGAACATTAAGTGCCACTTGAATTTCGATAGGGAATAGTAACCACAAGTTGTGTGATAGGGCTATCGTGAATGTGGTTTGTCATCCCAGTAGAAATCTTTTCGATCCCATCTTTAAAACATATTTACTATTATAGAGTTTTATATTTATGATAAAGCTTATTTAAAGATTCACTGTGTGTTATTGACATTACCAAAATATTTATAGTCACCGAAGCTTGCATGCTAGCTAGCTTCTACTTGTGTTTCTTCAAATTATCTTGAATTGGTAAAGCTTCTCGAACAATGAGCAATGCCAGTTCAAAATTTTTTTTAACATGATATGATATTATTCGCTTTCACTTAAGTTAAAACATAGTTTTCTCCGAAAAAACATTAAGCTATTAAAAATATCTTTACACCTTATGTGTTGCTTTAATTTATCTTTTTTTTAAATTTTATTTTCATTTTTTACTATGGACCCATCCAACATTTGTCAGTTAAAGAAATTGACAAAAATCGTAGAAGAATAGAAACAAGGAGTATCTTTTTGGTGTTGTATACATTATTTGTTCATTAAGAGGTCATGCTATTGTGGGATATCTTGATTTCCAATTTGATAGGTCCCATTTTAATCATCAAAAAATCATTACAGAAAGTATTGATCGCTTAGTGCATTGTTTTATCATGGCAATATGATGTTTCTCTTCTATATTTTTATCATAATGCAAATGATTTTGGAGTATCCTTATTTTCAATTTGGATAAATTTACCTTTTTGGCAAATTAAAAAAAACTAGCCAACTGAACTATTAGGGGCATAATTTAAATAGCGACCACAAAAAGGAAAGTATTGCAAATGCCCTATAAGGTGAGGGAGTTGAATTAATGAAAGTGGTCCTAATTAAGGGCACATGGTGGGCAAAAGGTAGGAAAAGGAGAAGTCTATAAGAGGACACATATTGACAGCTCGAATCCAGAAAGGCATCCATGAGATAGTAGCAAGAGCGGAGCCCGATATGATCGATATATATAATAGATGTAAAATTCGCTCTGATTTTTTTATATTTATATTTTAAATTTTAACTCCGTCACTGAATAATAATACTATCAATATATGCCTAATGCAATATTGTGATCAATTCCTTATAAGCTAGAAAAGGAATTATGTGGACAATAGCAACTGTCCTTCCTTCCACTAAAGGATTTTATACACAAGGCAAACTATGGAGAAAATTTTAGCATTGATTGACGTCTGATACGGTGCAAGTTCGAATTTGAGTTTACGGGTTTTAAATTCTAAAAAAAAACATCTTAATAGATTTTGGAAAAATAGTTTGTACATATTTGGTAAATTTTAGATACAAATCTCAAGCTTGTATCAAAATTCTTGAATTTTACCACCTCCTATGAGCAGAAATATAGCTCCACCCTGCCTGCTAATGAAAACTATGACACGACAATACCTTCTATTATTCATCCTATTTCTGTAGCACATGATTCTCAACTATTTTTCGGATATACTGTTGTTAGTCATAAAATTACATATTTTATACTTTAGCAGTTAAATTTATGCCTAGTGAAATCTAA
>JACEIK010001246.1:135104-145327 GCA_018107945.1 Datura stramonium
TAAAATTAATTATTTAGACGTTGAGATTTTGATCATCATATGTTGATTGAAATGTCTTTTTATACAATTAATTAACGAAGGAAATAGCATACTTACATTTTCTTTAAATATTTTTACATGGGTAAACCATGAGACTTGAGCAAAAACTTTCTATTGGTATGAATTCATTACATCAATGTATGGAACCACAGAAGTAAGAAGTTTCATTACTTCAATTTCTTTTGAAGTAGAAAAATATGTTCTTAGTCTACCCAGTGTTTCTTCTAAACTCTGAACTGTACACGGGGGACATCCTGGCTTACTGCAACTATTCAAAATTGTGTGATTTAAAAGAAATGGAGACTGGTTTCCTTCTTACTTCCTCAAGCGAGATGTGAGATCAATGAACGAATCGTCGCTGCCGGGAATAGTCACACCACCCATAGGATGGTCGAAGCCAAATTCTTCCTCGGCTTGACTAAGCAAGTCTTGAAATAAAGGTTGGCTCAAGAAATGATATGGGGATCACAAATCTCTTTTTCTGCGTCTCCCCAACATACACAGCAAAATGGCCCTTGGGAATATCTCTAGTCGCGGTAGACTTCTTGATCACACGAAGAATAGACATGATCTTTTAGTAAGGAACTGATCAAAAGCAGAGAATGCTTTGAATACTTTGAAGTTTGCTGAGAGCTGTGGTGGTAGAGACCTCTTTGGTAATGTTTTTATAGGCAATGGCAACTCATGCTGATGCGTGTTGAATAGGAATTTGTGGGCACCAGAAGAAGACAATGTCACTGAAGTATCACACGCTCTTGCCTTCCAAGTATTGTAAACTTGGTGCTATTAGTTCAAGAACAATAGGCCCAACCTTATTTTGAAACTTGGAAAGAAGCATGACCTGGATCATGGACCGCTAGGATGAAAACATAACCATATTAGGAAGCATAAAATGTTATCAATTACTATGCCAAAACAACAAGTAACATGAGACTTAAAGGCCTTGGTTATCAAGGATAACTGGCCCTACCTTTTCTTTGAACTTAGAGCAAAGTATCCCTCACAATCAATTAACTCAGGAAGAGTTGTCCAGGTACACATCCAACTCGTATATGTTGACATGATCTTGCTGTAAGCCGTTATCCCTGAGAAAACAACAAAGAACAGATAGAAACCTCATCTTCTTGAAAACGGTTTAGCTAGGGACCAGATAGACACCTCATCTTCTTTTCGTTTTTAGTGTATACAAGTTAAATCCATATAAACAATACTGGTCCAGTTTCCCTTATGACTTCTCTGATGTTAAAAGAAACTACCAACTTATGTATTGTCTTTAATTGGAGTAAATTCAGAGTTTGAATTCCACAAACTGCAAGTCTGAATAAATTTACTGTACTACCTGACAACTTGTTTGTTTCTCATGCTAAGTCATTATGTAGGATGAACTTTCCAGATTAGTTTTACTCGAGTTATTTTTAGCAGATGTTTCCAAATAGTAGAGAGAGATACTAGCTCATTCTGATTAGCAAGCCATGAGAGTTGAGAAAAAAATTTCTATTGCAATGAATTGATTACATTCAATATATAGAATAGAATGGAATCATAGAAGTAAAACGGTTCATTACTTCAATTTCTTTTGAGGTAGAAAAATGTTTCCTCAGTCTAGCTAGTGTTTCTTCTAACTCTGAACTGTACATAGCGGAGATCCTAGTTTACAACTATACAAAATTGTATAAGCAAAAAATGGGGACTGGTTTCCTTCTCACTTCCGCAAGCGAGATGTGAGATCAATGAACAAATCCTCACTGCAGGGAATTGTCACACCACCCATTGGATGGTCGAAGCCAAATTCTTCCTCAGCTTGACTGAGCAAGTCTTGAAATAAAGATTGACTCAAGAATGATACAGGGATCACATATCTCTTTTTTTGCTTCTCCCCAACATACACAGCAAAGTGGCCCTTTGGAACATCTCCAGTTGTGGAAGATTTCTTGATTGTACGAGGCATACGAATAGCCATGATCTTKTAGTTTTAATAAAGATGAGCAGAAAAGGAAGAGAAGAGMTTACAAAGAACWCAAAAGCAGAACAATYTTTGAATATTTYTAAAAGTTWTGCTGAGAGTTGTGGTGGTAGACGCTCTTTGAATGTGTTTATATAGGCCAGTGGCAACTCAGAGAATCCTGCTGATAGTTAAGAGTTATTTGGTGGACACCCCCAAAAGACAACAGCACCTGAAGTAACATGGTTTTGCCTTCCAACTAATCTTTAAAGCATTGAAAACTTAAGGACAATTAGTTGAAGATAAAGGCCCTACCTTTTCCCTGAAGTTGGAACATAGCATGCCTCACAATCAAATTGCTAAAGAAGAGATGTAATCTATTAATTGTGACTATTCATGTCTAAATATACACCTCGACATTTCATTTCATTAACATGGTTTTCTAGTAAAAGTTTATTCAATCAACCACCAGACACCAATAGAACAGAGGGAAGTGGGATGTTCCGGCCTTCCAGATGCTTTATAGTTCGTTCCTGAATTTAATCCTAAATATTAAAAGAATATCACAATCCTTAGTAGACAAAATATAACTTATGTATGGAGGTTTAGGAAATCTTTCCCCAAGATTATACAAACAAACACCTGATATTAGGATGCTGAAAAGAACCAACATCTGATGTGCTGACTACAATTTTGACTAATTATGGAAAATCAGTTGTGTTAGGCTTTGAATAACAAACTTATATCAAAGACAAAGAGAACAAAAAAAAGTTGCTCCTCATTGCTTGGTCTAGTTGGTGTACATTATAACTTACAAAGAAGTCGACCATGCAACACATAATTGAGGTATTTAAATTTTATACATCAAAGTATGTAAAAGTAAAACGCAAAAAAATATGGGTTTGGTTTCAATAACCTGTAACAAGAAACATTAGTTACTTATGTAGCCACTATTTTTAGGAAACAACCAGAAAATATATACAGCTGTACTAACTAATAATTTAAAAACAAGCTGACTAAAATGAGGTACATGTTTTTTATCCTCATATCATAAGTCATTTTATGATGGTTTAATCAACTTTGCAGATCAGCATTATCTCAAGTTTTTCAGCTAGTCCAGAGAAATTCTAATAAAGCAAGCCAGAGATTTGTTTGACAAAGAGCAGAAAACGAAAACGTCTAGTGGAGTGTGATCTATTAATGTCACTTGTCTGATATTTTGAAATTTCTGCTGCAAATACAAAGTACTCTTTGTTGTCACAGATAAGTTGTCTTCTTTAGAGTTAATTAACATAGACTTTACCTTAGTAGAGGCTCTATTTAACATGTTATGGATTAAATGGAGTCTTGTAAAGAAAACTTTCCAACAAGAATACTGAAAACTCAATTGGCTAAAGATTGAATCTGAACATATTTCATTTGCTTAAGATTGTGTCCTGTATCTTTTAGACATCAGCTACTGAAGATTACATTCAAAATTGGGATCTACTGTTGTAGCCCCCTCTATCTAATTTTCAGTAATATGGTACAAATAATGTGTATTTCCTAATTCCTCTAATGTACAAACTGGAAATCTTGTCTTTACAAAACTGTGAAAGGAAAAGCCTCAGATCCTACTCAAGCGAGAAGTAAGATCTATGAACACATCCTCGCTGCAGGGAATTGTGACACCACCCATTGGATGATTAAAGCCAAATTCTTCCTCAGCTTGACTAAGCAGGTCTTGAAATAAAGGTTGGCTCAAGAATGATATGGGGATTACAAATCTCATCTTTTGCTTCTCCCCAACATAAACAGCAAAGTGGCCTTTAGGAACTTCTCCGGCTGCAGAAGACTTCTTGATTATACGAGGCATACGGATAGCCATGGTCATTTAGTTCAATATAGACTAGCAATTAAGGAAGGGGGAGAATTAGTTAGGACACTGAAAGTGGAGAAAAGCTTTGTGTGATTTCAAGTATTGCTGAGAGCTGTTATGGCAAACAATTCTATGTATGTGTTTTTATAGGTCAAGAACAAGTTGTAGAGTCCTATTGATGCGCATTGATTACGAACTATGTGGGTTCCAGCTAAAGACAATAGCACCTGAAGTCACATGGTTTTTGCCTTCCAGCTAATTCTCATACTAATTGGATTTTGGACTATGGAATTAGTCCAAAAGCAGAAGGTCTCACTGATGGTCACAACAGGGAACAGATTAACAAAACATCATCTTCTTGAAAATGATACATTTAAGGACCACCTGGAGCCATTTATTGATGTTGAATCAACATGTTGTAGTCACCATTCCACTGATTGATCAGGAAATGCGAATCTATGAGCGCATATCCTGAGAACTTTAGACAAAACCTGATCGTCTGTAGTGCTAAAACTAGTCTAATGTGGTGAGCAATTTTGATAATGAACGGTTACTAATCCACAAGAATAACATGTTAGCTTAAATTTGTCAAGAAAATCAATTGACAGAGTGCACCTTGAATTGATCAGATTTTATAAAGAGAATAATGAGTTGACTTTGAGCAACACCTTTTCAAATGGGAATCCAAATCCATATACCAAGCTTAACATTTTAAGTATTTGTGAAGAATCAGTACTATGACTTGTATGTCCTAGTAACCTTAGACCAAACATTCTCTTTCCTTCAAGTTTACGCCAAATTTTCCAATTGATTTTGGAGATGATGAACTCTTCATTGAGTCTAATTCTACTGCAGCTGATACTCATCCTTCCCTAAATACTGCAGACGATTAGTGCAGCATGGCAAACCTTCTAATATCTTTTGGAAATGATGAGCTCTCATCCCTAATTCCTTATAATAAGAAAGCTCACGTATGAGCACCACCAGAGACTTGTTCAGCCAAAAAATCATCAATATTCTGATTGTGCATTGGATATTGTATGTTATCAGTAAGTTGCACCAAGCAAACTAGAAGTAGTTAAAAATCATATGATACTGCTCCTTTTTAGCTCCCAGGCTGTCCGTTTGTCTTAAAGATGTTGGATTAAGTGTATTAATTTGGTATCACACAACATTTGAAACCCATTCTCACACTCCTTAAGGTAAGGTATTGGATTGAAATATTAAACTATTTCACAACATCTTTCACCTGCACCTACCAGAAATTTGAAAAGCAAAATATCCCACTAATCAGGCAATATTTGTATCTTGGCCAAGTGGATAAGCTGAATTGTTCAACACTTCAAGATAGACTTTTCTTGGATATACTTGTGTTTGGATATGAATTCATTTGGATAAAATTGTTTGTGAAAATTAAAGATTTGTACATTCAACCAGTATTTCAGTATTCCACTTAAAAGTATTTAGAGAAACTCATTGCCAAACTAGTGCTTGCAAATACTAAAGTTCAGTAACACTGAAATATTTGGTTGAAGTTGGAAAAAACGAGTATCTGAAGTTAGAAGTTGAAAAAGAGTATTTGGAAGTCCAAATTATGTTTGGACGTGGTTTTCATTTGGAAACAGATTGAAGCTTTGTGACTGAAAACCAATATTTCACAAATCGTAAAATGAATATTGATCTGTAAAAAATGCTATATCTGTATCTTTGTATTAGACTTTTTGAGTCAAAAAGCACCAATCTTCATCTGGTGTTAAGTCTCACTTAGTTTCTAACTGATCAACTGTACAAGACGTATCTCCTGTTTTGGTATACAAAATTGTGAGACCTCAAAAATTAAAAAATTATATCTCAACTATGCTCTTAAATCCTAAACTGAGAAGTGATGCTAACGAAGATGCCCTCTGGGCAGGGAATTGTGACACCGCCCATTGGATGATCGAAGCCAAATTCTTCCTCTGCTTGACTTAGCAAGTCTTGAAATGAAGGCTGACTCAAGTATGATATGGGTATCACAAATCTCTTCTTCTGCTTCTCCCCAACATAAACAGCAAAGTGGCCCTTGGGAACATCCAAGGATGTTGAAGACTTCTTGATTATACAAGGAAACACGAATAGCCATGATGTTTTAATCAAGATGAGCAAATGATGAAGAGAAGAATTACTAAATATTCTGAAAGCACATGAGTAGCTTTGAGTATTTCTCTAGTATTGCGGAGAGTTGTGGTGATGGCAACTTCTCAAAACATGATTGTTTATATAAGCCTTTGCCAAGTCATAAAATCTAATGAGTTGTGGTGAAGAGCCATTTGGGCCGGGCATCTGTTAAGACAATGACATATAAATTACCACATGGTCCTGTCTTCTGACTAATCGACATGATCAATTACTTTAGCTCATATAAGTTCAAGAACAGTAGGTCCTACTGTTTTCTCATACATGGAACAACCGATATTTCAGAATCAGATCCAAAAAATGGATGTTGCCTATCCACTATGACTATAACATACTCCAGATGCAAACCCTGTGTCCATTTATGTAAGAACTATAAGAGAAACAAGCCAATCATACTTAAAATTTCACTGGTGAAGACAATAGCAGCTGAAGTAACACATGGTTTTGCTGTCCAACTCATTGACAAGTATTTATAAGTTTAGGCCACAGTGCCTGAAGATCATCAGGGTCCCACTGTTTTTAGTTACAAGTTAAAGAAGAGGATCTTTAGAAATCAAAATTGATTACAATGGGTAATTATCAACACAGGATCTTTTGAGAACAAATTGATAACAATGGGTAATTGACTTGTAATTTTCAGGTCTGGACCTCTTGGTCAGAGATGTCTTGCTGATATATTAGGTCATAAATGGACTAAAGTTTGGATTCAACAACACTAAAATTGGAAACCTTTTTACCGCAATATCTGATAACCTGTTTGGTCCGTCATGCTAAGTCATTATGTAGGACTAACAGAACAATCTTGCACATACAAGAAGAAGTCCAGGTTGGTATTTGTAGAGAGGTAAAGTGGGCGGATTTGGTAAGAAGAGAATCTTGCCCAGTGGACAGAAGGAATACAATTCCTATTTTTGTCATTTCTCCAGGTCAAAGTCAGAGATTTGTCTTGGTATTATATACGTATAGAAAAAATAACAAAAACATGGAAATCATAATTGAGAAAGAGGAAAGAGTATAAAGGTAAATTTTTGCAGCTGACAGTAAGCCCCTCTATCTAATTTTCAATAATATGGTATGAATAATGTGCCTTTCCTAACTCTCTCTTCTAATGTACAAACTACAAAGGTTAGTTCTTTACAAAAGTCAAAACTGTGAAAGGAAAAGCCTCAGAACCTACTCAAGCAAGGAGTAAGATTAATGAAAGCATCCTCGCTATAGGGAATTGTGACACCACCCATTGGATGATCGAAACCAAATTCTTCCTCAGCTTGACTAAGCAAGACTTGAAATAATGGTTTTCTCAAGAATAATATGGGCATTACATATCTCTTCTTCTGCTTCTCCCCAACATAAACAGCAAAATGGCCTTTTGGAACGTTTCCAGCTGTAGAAGACTTCTTGATTATATGAGGAATACGGAAAGCCATGGTTGTTTAGTTCAATATAGATGAGAATATAAGGAAGGGGAGAATCAACAAGCACCCTGAAAGAAGAGAAAAGCTTTGAATGGTTTCAAGTTTGTGGAACCTTGTGCTTGCTTGAGACTCTTGTTCTGCATTTAAAGCAGAATGGTAAACCAGAAAAGACTCTTGCTTGGTGTGGGCACTGGTTAGAGACTGTAGCAAATGAAGTAACACATGGCGTTGCCTTCCAACTAATTGGTCACACCTATTTTCACAACAAAGAACAGATGGAAACTCATCTTCTTAAAAATGATTTAGCTAGGGACCACCTCTAGCCATTTCTTGATGTTAAGTTAACAAGTTTCTAGTCTGCATTCCGGTGATTGATCATCACATATGAATCTATGAGGACATATACGGAGAATTTTAGACAAAGCTTGATCATCCATAGTACTAATAAAATATACTCAAGTTTAAGGATCGAACCCTAACCTCTAAGTAACAACAAATCATGCTTTATCTGATAAAGTTAGAATATTTCGCACAGTTACCTGCTACAACATATTAAATAACTGATAATGTAAAAATTCTTTTCGTTTTTAGTGTATACAAGTTAAATCCATATAAACAAAGCTGGTCCAGTTGTCCTTATGACTTCTGTGATGTTAGAACAAAACTATCCAATTGATATTTTGAATTCCACAAAACTGCAATTCTAAATAAATTTACTGTACTATCTCACAAATTGTTTGTCTCTCATGTCTTATCAATGTGGGATTGACTTTCCAGATTAGTTTTGCTCCACTTATTTTTAGCAGATGTTTCCAAATAGTAGAGAAGAGATTCTAGCTCATTCTGATTAGCAAGCCATGAGAGTTGAGAAAGAATTTCTATTGCAATGAATTGATTACATTCAATATATGGAATAGAATGGACCATAGAAGTAAAACGGTTCATTACTTCAATTTCTTTTGAAGTAGAAAAATGTTTCCTCAGTCTAGCTAGTGTTTCTTCCAACTCTGAACTGAACATAGTGGAGATCCTAATTTACAACTATACAAAATTGTGTAAGCGAAAAACGGGGACTGGTTTTCTTCTCACTTCCGCAAGCGAGATGTGAGATCAATGAACAAATCCTCACTGCAGGGAATTGTCACACCACCCATTGGATGGTCGAAGCCAAATTCTTCCTCAGCTTGACTGAGCAAGTCTTGAAATAAAGATTGACTCAAGAATGATACAGGGATCACATATCTCTTTTTTTGCTTCTCCCCAACATACACAGCAAAGTGGCCCTTTGGAACATCTCCAGTTGTGGAAGATTTCTTGATTGTACGAGGCATACGAATAGCCATGATCTTKTAGTTTTAATAAAGATGAGCAGAAAAGGAAGAGAAGAGMTTACAAAGAACWCAAAAGCAGAACAATYTTTGAATATTTYTAAAAGTTWTGCTGAGAGTTGTGGTGGTAGACGCTCTTTGAATGTGTTTATATAGGCCAGTGGCAACTCAGAGAATCCTGCTGATAGTTAAGAGTTATTTGGTGGACACCCCCAAAAGACAACAGCACCTGAAGTAACATGGTTTTGCCTTCCAACTAATAGTTAAAGTATTGATAACTTAAGGACAACTTAGTTGAAGATAAAGGCCCTGCCTTTTCCCTGAAGTTGGAACATAGCATGCCTCACAATCAAATTGCTAAAGAAGAGATGTAGTCTATTAATTGTGACTATTCATGTCTATATAAAAATGGATGATGCCTATCCACTATGACTGTAACATACTCCAGACGCAAACCCTGTGTCCATTTATGTAAGAACTATAAGAGAAACAAGCCAATCATACTTAAAATTTCATTGGTGAAGAGGCATTTGTTGCACTGTTGATTGACAAAAGCAGATGAAGTATCACATGGTTTTGCTGTCCCAACTCATTGTCAATTATTTATGATTTTAGGCCACTGTGCCTGAAGATCAGCAGGCCCCACTGTTTTTAATTACAAGATAGAAAAGAGGATCTTTAGAAATTAAAATTGATTACAATGGGTAATTATCAACACAGGATCTTTTGAAAATAATGGGTGATTGTCTTATAATTTTCAGGTCTGGACCTCTTGGTCAGAGATGTCTTGCTGATATATTAGGTCACAAATGGACTAATTGAGAGTTTAAATTCAATAACACTAAAATTAGAAATATTTTTATTGCAGTATCTGATAACCTGTTTGGTCCCTCATGCTAATTCATTATGTAGGATTTCCCAGCAAAACCAACCTACAGAATCAAACAAGCAGTCATTATTCACATTAGCAGGTCACATAGGGAGCATGGAGCTGAATTGCAAGCAGTTTTTTCAAACTAACCTTGCTCATTTCAGTTCCATTGTCAATAACAAATGCTTCAATATCCTTCCCATTAGCCATCTTTTAAGGGCTTCAAATATCTATTTCTCAGGTATAATTCAGCTAAAATATATCTGTTAAACCCAAACATTAAACCACTCCAATAATGTTAGCTCTTAGAAACCTAAACATGTCAACTCTACTGCCAAGTTTGATTGATCACAAGTATTGGCGTTTCAAATGCCACAACTCCTCATGCATCACTATTACTTCCGGAACCTGCAATATCACGCAATGTTTTTCGAGACTCCTTAAGTTGTTTAGTGTCCATAGCAGCTTCTTCAGTTTTCCTCCGCAACACCTGTATACCGTTTAAGGTAAGACACGTGATACTTTCAAAGCAGAATATGCTTAAATTTATTTTTCAGAGTATGCTTAACTATAGCTTAACTTTTTCTGAATAATA